>JAEIFV010000805.1:0-142765 GCA_018904265.1 Lordiphosa collinella
TAATTTTAAGATATTTTTTAATGGTTGTCGAATTAGTTTTATAGTTTGTTAATCGGAGGAATGCCAAAACTTCGAGAAAGCTGTAAAATATTCAGGTGGCTAGGAATTTTTCGGTCTGTTAACTGTATTCATGGGCCTGATCGTAATTTCGAGTGTTCATTTATTTATAGGAACTCAATCCAAGTGAATTTCCAGTTGATTTTTGTGTAAAATTTATAATTGCTGATGGAAAATTCTATAAATACATTTGAAGCGAAGCAAATATCTTGTTGAATCCATAATGCAAGCACAAGTATTGCTAATTGAAAATCTTTAAATGGAAAACACACACACACACAATATTCTTGTCAATATGTCTTGTCAATATCTCAACGTACACATAATCTTGTCGTTAAATGTCGCCATCTTTGTTGTGCTCGTCTATATAGAAAATAATGTTTTCAAATCAAATTAGGTTTTGGGCTCGGACCTAGAACTGCGCATATAAGTAAATCAAATTCAAAGCGAAAATTGTAATCTCTAGTAATTGTAGTCAATTAAACACATTAGTCTATTAATCGATATAAACATAAACTAATTAACAGTCAATTATGCATAAATATATATGTGTATGTGTATGGATTTGTATATATGTAAGTGCATAGCAGTTTTATTCGTGTTTTTTTATGATTGTATGTTTTGCTACAGAAACGAAATACAAAAATCTTTAAACCAATTTTCCAATATAATGCATTTAATAACTCATATATCTGTGTGTATGTTTGTAAATGTGTATTTATCTAGTAGATGAAGAGAAATGCTTGTTGTACTTACCTTTTTTTATATGATTTTATTGTTTGTTATTGTTTATTGTACTTACAGAAATTACATAATATGGTTCTTTTTTTGTGATTAGAAATTTGAGAGAATAATTAATAATTGTTAAGTGGAGTACACAAAACCAAAAAAAAAACACAAACACCTTTTACAGCTCTTGTTAAGTGCTCAAAAGTGAGGGATAATAATGTTGAATGAATTGTTGTAAAATCCAAATTACCAAAAAACCAAAACAAATGCAATTTTTAGTGTCAAATAAAAAATTATATAATAAAATTATAAATACAGAAATAAATCAAATAAATATGTGCAGATATTGAGTGTTAACTTTCGACTCGCTACAAAACGTTTGAACAACAAGCAAAAGCTTTTTTCTTAGCCGAACCTACCGCAAGTCTTAAAAGATTGACCAAGTCTAAAACGAAAAAAAAGCTTTTTCGTACAGCTGGCAATGCTGTTAGTGGAAGCTTTTGGCTTTTGCAGCATTTATAACAGCCCGACTGAACTTTTAACGGATTTAGATCGCCACCAAAAGCCAAGCGAATGCGAACGCCGCGTCGTCTACCTAATCGAAATTATCAAAAAAAAATATCAATTAAACAACAATTATTAAAACACCTCCATTTCCTCGATATGAGTGGCGTTTTGCGTCGCGGTTCCTTGAATTTCGATTGCGCGGGTAACTCGCGGGGTAGCCTTGAGGCCAACCTTTATGGCGGCTATCGCGAGACAAAGCCTGCACCCGGTACACCGGAAATAAGTGTCATAGCATTGGACTTTCGTCGACACTCCGACGACTTGAAGAAGGCCGGCGATGGGCCGCCACCAACTCCGCTGAGCCGTGATCTCAGTCAGGATGTGGACAGTGATGTTTTATCAAATTTCCTGGGTCACTATAGCAAATGGAGCTTCCTCTGGACCTTTCTGCTCTGCCTATTCCAGTTGCCCACCACATTTCATTTGTTTATGTTTGTGTTTCAGGTGAGTTTCAGGCTTATGGATTGGCAAATATTGTTACAGTTGATTGCTGCGTCATTTTGGTAACAAAGCCCAAAAGTGGCAGTAAGTAAGTACGCGTGTGCTGTGTGTTTCCCAGTGAAAGCATTTGCGGTGTGTGGTTTTTGATTCGATTGATTGAGAGTAATATGTGCCGATAGCCAAATAATTAATCCAATAAATGCAAATTGTATACATTTATGGCCTTGAACTAAAATTGAAGGTGTTTGTTATGTTTACTTACTGTAGGCGTTCAAGATGAAAGCCAAAATTTTATTTAGATGAAATTCCCTTTTAGTGAAATGTCAAAATTTTCAATGTGACAGTTTGGACAATATTCAAGGAAAACAATGGCCAACATGTGGAAAAACATGCACGATTCTAAGCAAATTGATAGTTCTAAAAATACGTGTTTTGAATCACAGACGCTGGCATTCCTGTTATGAAAGAAATATCAGTTTGACCCTTCGAAGAATAGTTTAATCTCAAGTTCTTATATTTTGCATATATTTACTTAGAATTTTCTTAAAATCCTTAAGTTAACAAATTTCAAAAAAGCGAATTTTGATATACTTTCTTAAAAGATCGAAAGACATGACTTTTTTCTTCTTTTGATAATCATGATTACTCTTAGAGTTCATTTAATGATTTGACGTATCCACAAATTTTATATTTGTGCCTTTACTAAGAACAGGAATGCAAACCGGAATCAAACCGAACCGAAAACCACAAAGAAAAACGGTTCGGTTCGGTTCAGTTCTCTGACGAAATTTAAGACGTGAATGGCTTTCTTCTTGGCAATGATAGGTACTTAATTTGAGAATTTTAATAGATTTCTTAAAATAATTTTGTTACGACATTTTGTTCGACCCTCTACAAGGCAGATCACTGATAGACCGAATCGATCCTTAGCGACGCAGGATCGATATAACCTTTAGGGATGACTTGACCCAAATTTTACAACATGTAATCCTGTAAGTCTTCTGTAATTGCACGCCAATCTTCTAATATACCATCAATCTGCATTCTCTTCTTGAAAGTTGATTTGTCGTCCTCTAGTGGACAATATTTTCAATTTTCTGTAGCTTTTCTTTACCATATTTCAATCTTTGATGCATGGTTTTATTCTAGACCAGATTCTCTGTTTTCGAAGGGCATTCATCTAGAAACTTATAGACGAATCATGCAAATCCAACTTAATATATTTTGGAAATTCCTTTAAGGATTTTAGAGATATTCAAATGGCTTATGGGAATTTAATTTTCAAAGTTTGCGAAAAGTTGCACTACGACAGAAATCATAATATTTCAAAATGTGCCTTTATGAACCACTGAACCGAATCAAAATCGCGGTTTAGTTCACTCCAAAAACCATGTATTGAACCAAACCAGAGGTTCAGAAACTGTGTGAACCACTGAACCGAACCAGTACTTAATATCGAGTGGTTTGCATCCCTGACTAAGAACCTTGCTAGACTGCTATCTCAAGGAAATAAGTATATGTGCATTAGAGCGAACGTCCTGAGTATGACATTTTTAAGGTCATGGTCTCACCCCCTTTCTGATGCGCTTTGGTGTATAATAGACGTAGAAAAAACGAAAACAAAAGATGAAAAAATTGAGTTGTAAGTGTCTCGAGGAGGATCTAAAGTTCTTTTGTATCAATCATACGCAGTGTTGCCAATTTCTATTTATTTGTTTAATTTCAAAATAGTCGGAGTTGATTTAGTTTGGAAATTTCTCGAGTTTCAGATATAAAAAGAGAAATGAACAATAGATTTTCTTGAAAAATTCTTGATTTGGTGAACATGTCGAATGATTAATTTTTTCAAAAGACTATATCGTGCCCATTTAAAATCAAAATAAGTTTTCTTGGCTTTCACAATTATTAATTATACAACAAATACTAGCTTCTGAAATGCCGAGACCTAATTATTAACATTTTGCCGTTTTGAGGAAATATGTTATGCAGGGGTGACTCGGAAACCTCTTCCAACCACATTACAACCGAGTACCAATTCTTAGGTGCCACTGAAATCTCTTTCGGTTAGTTAAAAACTTCTCGTGTTTTGGGAGGAGATTTAACTAAATTCACCACCCAAACAGTTTTGATAAGCAAAATTTGTTTTGGAAATATTAACAACATTGTTTTTCTGGATAAGTTGCATCAAAAGAATATCATAACTAATTTGATTTAGTATTAAAAATTCCATTTCAATAATAATTCGCAAAACCAATCAAAGGCAAATCCGTCTTACCATTAGGAAATTTGCCAACAACAAAGGAGCCAAGGGTTGCCAAGTTTTGCTTAATGATATTTTTAAATTTTTCATTTAGATTATCGGTAACACGACTTTAATTTGATTTATAATATTAGCATGAATCATAAAAGTTATACCACAACTAAAAGATTTCAACTTAAGCGGGTGTTGCAGCTTGGAAGGCTGTTTTTGGACGTTTTTTAAAAAAATCTTATTTGAAAACGGAAAAAGTTATTTAAATTCTGTTTTTTTATTGTATTAAGAACATATTGAATTTAATAAAATTTTTTGTTTCCTCAAAATGCTGTTCAAAAAATTGTCGGCCTTCAAAGTTGGACGTCGAACACGGATAACTCTACTTCGGACCATCTGAAATGGAAAAAGTAAACGGCGCTAGATTCAGTACAGATGTAGTTCGGGCCCCTATTTCAATCATAATTTTGCAATTTTTTTACAAAATGGCGGCCATTAAAACATGAAAAATCGAATGAATGTTTGTCTGTCTGTCTGTCCCTTCTGCCTGCCTAAACCGTTCATCCGATTGCGATGAAACTTTAGGAAATAGTTGAGTGCTTGCCAGGGTAGGTTTCTAAGTCCGAAGACCTCAAAATTTGAAAATTTATACCGTTTATCCGATTGCAAAGAAACTTTTGGGAATGGTTGAACGCTTGCCCGGGAAAGTTTCTAAGTTGAAAAAATTTGCGAAAAATGGACCAAAATTGCAAAATTTACAGTTTTTGTAAAACATTGGGGAATGGTTCGACGCTTGCCCGGAAAGCTTTCCAAGAAAAAGAAATGGTCGCAAAATGGTCCAAAAACCGCGAAATTTACAAATTGTTCGATTGTGATAAAACTTTGGGAAATGGATAGGCGCTTGCCTGCGAAGGTTTCTTAATTGAAGAAATAGTCCAAAAACCGCGAAATTTCAAAAACTTTACCGCTCATAACAATGCGATGAAAATTTGGCCAATGGTTGGACGCTTGCCCGCAAAGAGTTCTAAGGTCCAAATTTCGCGAAATTTTCAAAATTACCTTATGAGTATTTATAAAAGCGCTTAATGCTTATATTACAATGCAGGTGTTGGTAAATGGAAAATGCAGATTGAACGGTCCAAAATGCTAGGAGGTCAAAGAAGTTGCAAAATTTGCAAAATTTTCTTGAGTTTAGATTATTATTTAGACGGTCAAATATGTAGATGCGAAGATCGAACGGTAAAAAATATCGCAATATTTTCTAATTTTTACGTCGCATCTCGAACGCGAAGATTTGCAATTGGATTCCCAGTCATAAGTGCCTAAACAGACAATCGGTTTTAAAGTGGTTCACCTACACCTTTCGATTAGAGAATTGGTATTTATGTTAATAATGTGAGTTTAAAACGTTTTACAAGTCTCCGAATTTAGTTAACCTATGAACTGCAAATTTGGTGTATGGGCTGGAAATTCGTAGTTTTCCCTATGTAGAAAGGTTAATATCGACTTTCAGCCAGTTGTACCTTCGGTACAGAGTATAACAACCGAAAAACTTACAAAAATATAATATACTAAAATCAATTTATATGGCAGAACAGCGTTTGCCGGGTCAACTAGTCCTTTATATAAATAGGAACACTTTGCTTTGCTTTGCTGCTCATGAGCTAATTGAGTGTGTTTCTATTTATGTAAAGTATTGTAACGAAATCAAAATTTCCGGAGTGCTAGATACGAACCTTAGGCGAGGTGTCCACACGACGCGGAAAATTACGCGCAAAATAGACGATGTTTCGGAGATTTATAACAGAGTCTGCTAAACTGCTGTTATCAACATATGATAACGCGAAATTTTGCCGTCGAGTAATTCTTTTCAAAGTATTTAACGCTGTTGGTAAACAAATCAAATTGGATGTTATGATTTTTAATTAAAGTGAAGTTGATTAATTAATGATGCAGAATAATGCAGAACTCGCACAAAAAATATTTTATGATCTATTTATATATATCGCTGTCGAAGACATTCATGTTTTTTATTAAATAAAATGAAAACAAATTATTATTTCTTATTATTATGCCTTCTAACAATCTTCAGAATTATCGCAATGACCCCCAATTGAACGTGTTTTAAAATGGGGCGCCGAAAGGTCAACATTTCTATATGCTTCAGTCCCTGCTGCTTAGATTGACCCATATCAATACTGTAGGTTTGGAAGACCAATCTCTCAAAGGCACACAAATTCCTCTCGGCTACTAGTGTTCTTCGGCGAACTTTTAATCAATGGCTCTGGATTCCGTCAAAGAAGGTTAATACAAAGGAACGCATTTTGGTGTGGCATCGGTTGCTGTCCTTCAGGCTACCCAGGCAGCCTTGCATTCCATCACTTGAAATATATAAATTTAATTATAAATAATGTTTCAACATGTTGCGGCATGACTTACCACTTTTGTCAAGCTTCCCACTGATACACATCCAGGCCGCGTTGACTGCGTTGGAATCCGAGTGTCTCTTGTCTGCCAAGTCCCACAACTCGCTCTTATCTTTCAATGCGCTTATTAAATTAAGTTTATCAACATTAGAAAATGCCTGTGAACGCCGCTTTCTGGCTTTCTTAAGGCGATCAGGCATGAAATCTACCAATTTATGAGGAGTTGAAAGGCTGACTTGTTCCTTCTCTGCATTATCAATTGCAGAGTCCTCAAAACCGGAGTGCTTCTGGTTGAAAGAAAAGCCTTTGTAATGGGAGCATCCTCCTGTTATCTCCAAATTCAACAAGTTTGCTTTCCTACAACTGTACATAGATCTTGGCATTAGTTTTATTTGGAATAAAACAAAGCAGTCCAAATCATAAGAGATTCACCACCGTGATTCCGCTTATGCCGGGATTCCCCTGGTTGCCGTAATTTGCGCCAATATTGATGGCAGCCATCTGGGCCGTCTAAATTTAGCTCATCGGGAAAAAACCTGTTGTGGAAATGAGTTTTCCAAAATTTGTATCTTTTAGCAAATGCCGAACGACCCTTTAGGTGATGTGGAAGTAGTTTTTGTATAGGCATATATTGATGAGCACGTCTTCTAGTTACATTGAGGTCCAAATGACACTTTATCTCGCTACAAGACATGTCTGTCCGAACCGCAAGATGCCAAATTTCCCATTTGCAGCATTAGTGAACTACCGCAGCCTTTGATTTCACAGCAGAAATTGGGTTTTTTTTCAAAAAGCTATATCATCAATTATAGTGGCACTTTCCTGTAGCCCATTATTAATCTAAGCCCTTCAGCGGACATATGCATTCCATGCGTGGCATGCTAGGATCAAAACCACTTCTAGAATAATTGATTTCTGTTGGAAATGCATATGCTAGTAAACTTCCGAAACAAAATACCTAGTACTCGAAATTGTTTTAGTATTTTTGGGCATAAAATCAAAGTGAATAAATATTTTTCATTACTTTTTTCTTCTTTTTATTCGCTCACTCAATGGCCGCCTGGTGCATTCCGAGCAACACCGAAGTCTCTCTGGCCACTCGTCCATCGCAGTGCTCGCCTCATGCATTGGGAAATTGTCCACTATTTGGACAAGGGCGCGCTTGAAAGACTCAATATTAGGGTGACAATTAAAGCAAGCCATAGCCTCGAGAAAGGACCACACTTTGTAGTCCAATGGATTCAGGTTTGGGCTACCAGCAGGCCAATCATTAGTACAAATGAAATTCGGAGATGGTTTTTTAGACATGTTTGAGTCGTTTTTACTTTGTGATCTTGAGTAAATTCTCGTTGAAAGGTCCACGGCTTGTTTGCATATAAAGTCCTGTTGAGAGACTTCAAAACCTTTTCCAAAACGTCGGGTTAATTCACTTTCGCCCAAGTTTTGACATAGGCGACTCCCTACCAAACCATCACCTAAGCCGGATGGTGACCTCTCTGAAAACTCGGAATGAGTTCGGACGCTTGTTTTGATGACACAGCTGTTTGTTGAACACTTCCTCTATGGTGAACATTTTCTTGTCAGTAAGAACGAGTTGTTTAATAAACACCAAAACAATTGCGACTACTAGGTAATCATACATAAAATGATTCTCTGCGAATAATTATGTTGTATAGTAAGATTGGGTCTCTAAATCTAATCTCTAAATTAACTAAGTCCCAATAACCTTAACGACATAACAAAATTTACGATGTGGGGCAGGGCCGCCCATAACTCAAGTTCTCTTTTTTATGGAATCGAAGGTAAAATTGGTATAATTAACTCTAACGGAAAAAAATTTATAATTAAACGTAGAAAAATATGCATTTATTGTTTAATGAAAGTAACGGCTTTACAGTTATGCACTTATATATATTTATATTATATATTTTACTGGTTTTAGTTTAAATTCTATAAGTGTCGCATATTCGAAAGCTTGAACAAATGAATTTAACTCCGATGTGAGTTGTTTCTTAAGTAATAAATTTCAACTTCAAGTTAGCCGCACAGGGCCACTTCACAGTGGGATCATTAGGCCACAATTTGTTAGGACCGGCAAACCAAAATAAACTGCTGATAAACAGCGGTCACTGGCAGACAAGCTGAAGGCCAAGGAAAGGCCGACATAATTAGATTAATGCAACGGCTCTACTGGCTGCATAAAATGAAACCGTTTCTAAGAAAATCTTTTGGTCAGTCAAAAACAATGCACGGTACCGTTTATTGTAATCTCTGCTATCCATTTTTTAAATGTAGATTAGATTACAAGTGGTCTAGCTCGATTTCTTAGTAGTCTAACACATAAAACAGACAAGCTCTTTGCAAATTAACTCACTTAATTTCACTAATGAGTCAAGTCATTAGTAATGACGTGAAGATAATAATATAATACAGTAGCGTCGTCAAACTTGTAATACATCTGTTGTAACCATTTTTATACCATTCCAAAATGTAGCCCTTTGATGACTGTGCAAAAATCAAGCAAACTGTCAGAGGTTACATAAGTCGCGTAAATATGGACTATAAAATGTAAATAACATAATGATGTAAAACTCACGTACACGTACACGTAGACATTTTTGCATATTTTAGCAAATATCTAAAAAAGTGCTTTGATTGAAAACACCACGCACCAGGTATGCGGGTAAAACCTCCAAAAACTTCCAAAGGAAATATAAGTTCAGGGCCGGAGTAAAAAGTTTGCGACCCAGGCGCTGAACCAAATTGATTACAATTCCATCGGGTCCTTCAGATTCTCAAAATGTTTCTTATTGCACTCTAAGGTTTCCTATGGGTATATGTCACTTGAGGAAACGATTCGTAGCGAAGATCGTTTTGAATCCCCGTGGTATAGTTATCAAATATCTGAATACTGTCAACCTCAACTTTTAGATTTTTTAAGAATTTTACATAAATATCTATTATTAATTATAAAAAAATTTGTTAGGAAGTATGGAACAATGTAAACATATTAATTGGCGTTCTCGGGAACAGTTTAAAAAGCTTTCCAATTAATTAAAAAATTTTCGGTATTAAACTACTATAAAAATTTTACAAATCATAAAAGTATGAATCAATTCGCGTAAAATCGTTGGTTTAAATCTCTGATATAGTTATCACAATATCAGCAATCCACGTACGAACTTATCCTAAATCAAATACCGCCAGCTGTTTCTTTCCTAGTTTCGACTATTAAATCTCAATTTCTTGGAGAAGAAAAATCAACATTGAAAAGCTGCCATTCCAAAACTAATTTTTGGAAAGGATCCAAACTTTGCTATAAAATAGCTATAAGTATTCTAACTTGTTTCTGACAATCGTTCTATCCAGTTTCCCAAACAAAAAATTGGGACTTATGGCCAAAATTTCGGTCCGCTGGCCAAGTGTGCAGAGTATAAAAAACGAGAGCGTAATTTAAAGTTGGCCCTGCCCGACTTCGATATATTCTTTACTCAGGGGAATTAATGTTTTATAGCCTTCCCTTATGTTAATTAACAGAGCATTAACATTAATGCGAACATATAAACATTATGTTAGCAAACAGCGCAGGGGACGCAAATAGTATGCAACGCTTTTTAAAACCTTTATAACTCTGATATTTATTATCCGATCCTTATGCAATTTTCAGAGATTATAGATATTGGCCACTTACACTACACTACAAAATATCTCTAGAAATAAGGCACAAGTGTGTTTTTTCTATTTTTCAGAAGAGCAATTTTAAACATTCAATGTTTAGAAATGTTTTACAGGTTGGAAGCGTTACTGCTTGAAGTGTATAGGTGATTTTCAATACCTAGTTGTAAGTTTTTTATTTTGACTAACAGCCCGTTACTTATTTGGACTTTTCTAAACTTGAGTTGTTTTGTGTTTCCGTTATATCTTTGTAACCACCTGGAAAATTTGATACAATATAAAAATTGAGATTGAGGGAGGCTCGGCTTTGACCCTTTGGGGCTGTGTAAAGCCATTTTACATTTACATAAAATTTAACCCGAGGAAGCCATTGGTATTAATATCTCAATTTTGACATAACTCGAGTTATGCTATTATGCCTTATTGCCAGGGATATAATATGATTGATACCATCAAAATTGTTGAATTTATTCAGACGGACGGACAGACAGACGGACATGGGTATATCGACTCGGCTGTTGATGCTGATGAAGAATATATATACTTTACGGTTTCGAAGAAGCTTCCTTCAGTCTGTTACATACATTTGCACGTCATTAGTATATCCATTTTACTCTAGAGTAACGGGTATAAAAACAGTCTCGGTCTTCCCTCAACCGATTATGTGCTGCTATCGCACTCTCTGTTAAGCAGCTGTTGTACAACCCAATAGCAAGCCCATTTCAGTCAATCGGTCCCAAAATGTGTTTTGTTTGAAGACCGACACTTAAAATGTTATTTTGAAAATATGCATGGTTCCCTAAAGAGCTTTCTGTCTCTCTCTAACACATGTGATTGCATTACTTCTGGCAAGCATTCGGTATGAATTGACTAGTGTGTTAGGCCCCCCGAGGCATGGCTAGGGAACAATGCTCTAGTGTGGGAAGAGAGTGCAAGTGCGAGAGAAAATGAGAGAGTGCACATAGTTTGTCGCATACATACAAAAATGCATTGAGGTCGGTAGTCTGAGAAGCACACACTGATGCATACATACAAAAATACCTTTTTAGCAAGCTGTCTCAGCAAATCGGTTGACAAAAGACCAAGAGCGAAGAGTGTGGATCAGCGCAAGGTATACTTAACAAGGTAGCCGCACTCGCACTCCCGCCCTCTATGCTCGCATCTTAAATGTCAGTATGTGAACAAAACTCGTGCGCAAAGTATCTCCGCGGACGATTTTTTTGTGATATGCTCTTAATTTTTTTTGATACACGCGCTCTCTCGCTCTGGCTCATTTTGACATTTATATTAGAGGTGGTGAGAGAGCAAGTGCGGCTTCCTTGTAAAGCAGCGTTGTTCAAGAAGAGCGAGGCCAAAAAATGAGAGTGTATGGGTGTGCGATATTAAAGCGACACAGCCCAGCTTTGAACTGCCCTCAACGGCGGCTGGGCAGCGAATGAAGGCAAAGAGAGCGCTGCTTACGTTCATATGTCCGACTTCGGGCTCAGCGGCTAGTGTGCGCGACCGCTGTGTAAGAGGTCGTGTGTTCGATCCCGCCTCGGAATATCTAATGAAAAGTTTTTTCTTTCAATAAACTTACACACCCGGTTACCCCTCACTGCTGTTGGCGCCAGCTTTGTAGTAATTTGCCATGCAAAAGCTTCTCAAATTGCCGTTCGGACTCGGCGTTAAACTGTAGGTCCCTTTCTCTTGTGCGAAAATTAGAAGCGCACACGCCAAGAGATTGTCAAACCATTTTTACATTTTTTTAATTTGCAAAAAAAAAAAAAAAACAAATGTGTTGCTCTCCTCTCACAACCAAAGAGAAGCAGAGAGCGCAGTTAAAGATTGCTATCGTCCCTATATGTTAGTGTGACTCTCTGACTAAAATACATTTTGAACAAGTAAGAAAGTCGGTAAAGCCCGACTGTAATATACTCTCTACCTGTGAAGTGCTGCCCATCACCGTTGCGACCAGAGCTGCCCATAATTGTTTGTTTTCCTCATAACTCAACTATCGCTCATCCGATCTTTACCGTTCCTTTAGCGAATCGATAAATAATACTGTTTACTAAATATGTCCAGAAGGAATGAACCTTCTATTTATAAAACTATGACGTTTTTTTTCCAATTTGCGGGGGCGGGGGGGCGGCAAGAATAAGAAACAATTGTCCTATACATGTCAAACCTATATCTCCTATCTGATTTGTTCTCTGAGATCTGTTTGTTCATACGGTCAGTCGGACGGACGGACAGACGGACGGAAAGACGAACGGACGAACGGACAGACGGACAGAAGGACTCTATGAGCTAGAAAATCGACTCCGCTGTTGATGCTTTTGAAGAATATATATACTTTACCTTAGGTCAGACACTACTGCTACGCCTCTAATGCTCCATCGTGCTTTACTTTCTTGCTTTGCCCTCGAACCTCATATTAAGAAATAATTTTTCTGCCAAAACCACCCCACACCTCACCCCCCTACTCTACTCCCCCCAATTAAAGTATTTTTTTGACCTAAACAATACCCTTTCAAAAATAATCGCTACCTTTCCAGTGTTGTTACCTGCGAAAAATTGTAACTAATTTAGACCAAACACAAACTTAATATACTCTGTGACCTTTACCTTTCGACTCGCGTCCGCAGACTGAGTCAGATGATAACGGACAGACGTATAAAAATCACTACATTTTTTAAGACATTTTCAAATTTACGATTTTCTAGTAGGAGATTCCCAATGGTGGAGATCAAGACTGCAAGCCGATCCCGGGTTTTTCGGTCCCTTGAACAGGACCAAGGAGTTTACCATCTAAATATTTAATCTCCCGAACCTAAGTCCGAACCTCCTCTATTAATCAAAAAGGTTCTGTCGAATATAAAACTAAATTCAATGCAGAAGAGCTATTCTACCAAATTGGTTTCAGATGTAAGAATAACTTTATATAAAATATAAATGATCTATTTTGATTTTTTGAAACTGATTACGTATGTTAAGAGTTCGCCTATTTATTGTATGCCACATATTTTATTACGTATCCAAAATAATTGGAAGATCTTCCACTGTTTTCATTTACAAGTGCACTTATGATGTGATTACAAAATAAACCAACATTTTAAAACTGTGAAAATTCGTAAACAGAACTCATTTCCGTTTTGATCTCACATCAGAACAAGCAATTAATATCCATAGGGTGCCACCGAAACGTACTCTAAGGTTTTTATCAAAAAGTCTCAGAAAACAATATTATGACACAACTTTTGTTACACATAGCCCTCATGAAAAACAAGTATGCACTAGATTACAATTGGAACCCCACTTCACCCTACTCCTCATACTAAATGTTTGCAATCTACCGAAAGATAACACCAGCAATTGTTTCAATATCTTGAAATGCTTCACAGCATTGACATGATTACAAAATGTGTGTGCTCTTGAATTTCTGTTTCAGTTTCCTAACATTCGGTGCAAAATCAAAACGTGTCAATGAGGTGAATTGGCCTAAATCAAAAGTCTAATTTTTTTTGTATAAATTTGCGTGGCAAGCAACACTCGTGCCTTTTCGCTGTCGACTTCATTACGCAACTATTGATGATAATGATGATGAGTATCATTTGTCAATTTGTCAAATGCAAATCTCTGAAAGATGCACTTGCGTGCGGCATTGATTTAACTACTTCAATTGTTCGATAAGTACAATACAAAAAACCTCAAGCTGCCTTGACACACGGGCAATAAATTGCAGCAGCAAATCAAGAAAAAGTTAAGAAGTAACCAAACACTGTAATTTATCTTGATTGGGGCAATTGAACTACGAATCATAAGAACCGTTATGATGCAAGAAATAATCATGTTTAATCAGCTAAAAATACTAAATAACAAACAAAAAGGTCACTGACTAATAAACATTATTTTTTTTAATCAAAAAATCTTCTTGCTCACATTTACGACCCCTTCTTTTGATATTCCAAACAACGCCGCCGCGCCTGACTTAAAATTAACTGAGATTTAATTTTCGTCAGTCAACACCCATGTACGTATGTTTGTACATTCACCTGACTTAGTATCTCAATTGAAGTACACTTATGCATACATACATAAGTACGTTGTTCAAGTCTCGCTCTCCCAACAGATGTAATGCAAAATTTGAGAGCTTGCATATGATTATAATTCGCATTTTGTTTATTAACTAAAACATTTTCGTACAACATTCTAAAAAAAATAAATACAAAATCAGTGCATTTGCATCACAAGACGCATACGGTTGGGCCCCACAAGCCATGACAGAAGTTGAGACAAATTTGGGTGTAATCTCGCCCATGTTACCCGTTGCCTGCAATGTGGAGGAATTTGAGATACTGCAAAACAAGTTGATTGAAAGATTACTGGGTACGGTGAATCGTTGGCTGGGTTTTTGGTGTGCATTCTTATCGCTCTTTCAGGGCATATGCACATTCCACATATTCATCTATGTGTTCCAGGTGAGTGATTGGCCTTAAGGTGGTCGTATTGTACATTTAAGTTAAGCGCAGGTAAAGTTGTCGCCGTTGCGCTTGAATGCTTATGAGCCAAAAATTGGGCCACCAATATGTCTGTACACATATGACAAGGTTCTGTCTTATGGCTCTTTTGAATTGTTGTTTGTCGGCTTAAAGGCAAGTGTTCTGACGGAGAAAATAATATACATACCTAAAACGCGTATTTCAAACCAGTACACTCTTTATTAATTAAAACCCGAATCAAGTTTAGTAACTGAGACGGCAACCTGCAATCAAAGAACATTTAACTGACTGATTTAACTGATATTAACTGATATAGCCAAAATCCACCAAAATCTGGCAAATTTTGGCGAGTCACGTGACAAAAAAACTGGTGAAACTTTTGACTAAAACAGATCTGTCAGACAAAAAACCCAGTCAGTTGCTACAAGAAATTCGCGATTTGGCCAACAATTCCTTATACAGCGAGGTACTCACAACATTATGGATGCAATGTTTGCCGAGTAGCATCCGAACCATTATTTCCGCATGCAGATCCGAAAACGCAGAGAACTTGGCTGAGATCGTGGATCGAGTTTTTGACAACTTTCCGCCAACAAGTTGTTGTGAAGCAATTCGAAGCCCAAATACGAATAATATCGAGAAAAACAAGTAAGGGAGCTGCAGTCGAGTGCCCCGACTACAAAATACCCTGTTCCCTTGATGTCGTGTGTTTTCCTTTACCTACACACACACTCACACATACACACACTCCGTCTGACAGTGGCATGCTAAGGGAAATAGTCGCAGAGCTGTACAATGAATGCCTATCGGAAGGAGTTTTCCCTGGTAAGTGGAAGGTACAGAAGCCGGTCCTAATACCCAAACCAGGCTAGCCACCGGGAGAAGCTGCGTCATACAGACCAATTTGCCTGATCGACTCAGCTGGGAAAATCCTAGAGAAGCTGGTCTGTACTCGTATAGCCATTGCTGCAGCCGGTGATCTTTCCCAGAACCAGTATGGGTTCAGAAAAGCAAGGTCTACTGTCGACGCCATCAACTAGGTTGTGGGCACAGCCGCGAACGCGATAGAGGGCACCAGATGGAGAAACGGCGCGAAGGAATACTGCCTAGTTATGACACTAGACATCCGCAACGCCTTTAACTCTGCAAGGTGGAGCTGCATCCTGGGAGCCGTAGCCAACTTTGGAGTCCCCGCATACCTACTCTGTAACCGGAGGTGTTCCGCAAGGATCAGTGCTGGGTCCATTACTGTGGAACGTAATGAACGATGGCCTTTTAAGTCTACCCCTACAACCAAAAGTACCTAAAGCAGGTAGAGTCGCTCTACAACCATGCTATTCAGCAGATAGAGGCTTGGTTCTTATCAGTGGGCTTGGAGCTGGCGCCCCACAAGACTAAAGCTATCTTGATTAGCAGCCGGAAAAAGGTGGAGACTGCACAGATTATCGTGGGCAATGATGTGCTCACCTCAAAGAGAGCGCTGAAGTACCTGGGGGTTATGCTTGATACCAGGCTCAGCTTCCGAGAGCACTTGGACTACGCAATTGCAAAAGCGGCATCAACAAACCGAGCGCTCTCTAGGATAATGCTGAACACCCGAGGCCCAAAGCAAGGAAGAAGGCTACTGCTCACCAGCGTTACGGGTCCACCAGCTGTACGCAGCTCCAGTCTGGTTGGGAGCCCTGCAGGTGAAAAGCTACAGCCACGGGATGGAGGCGATGCATCGACTGGGCGCAATCCGGATATGCTGTGCGTTCCGCACAGTATCAGACGACGCAGCGCTGGAGTACCGCCCCTGGAGGAACTTGCTAAAGTTAACACGAAGGTGTTTAATGAGGTTTTGGGCATGAGGCAGACGCAACGTGCCTTCTGCGGGAATGCAGAGGATGACGCTGAACACGCCTTTATTGTCTGCGGCAGGTTCAGAGACGACAGGCAGCGCTTAGAAGAAGCTCTAGGTACTAGGAGGCTGGATGCAGAGGGCATAGTCGGGCTTATGCTTGAAAGCAGCGCTAACTGGGAGCTGGTTAGCCATTACGCAGCTTCCTTAATGATTGAAATGCGAAGATTGGAGCGCATTAGAAGGAGCACGATGGAGTAAGGGCGCTGAGGGCTTTGCGACGCATTGCTTCACGGCCGTACCGCAAAGTCCTAGTCAACTTCCTTTAGTTAGTAACAAGTAATGTAAAGTAAAAAGTAAAATCGGCTTGTCAAGATGACAACAGCCCCGAGGGGCCAAAGCCGAGCCTCTCTCAATCTCTTGGCTTGTGCGCTTCTAATTTTAGCACAAGAGAAAGGGACCTACAGTTTAACGCCGAATCCGAACGGCAGTTTTTGAGAGGCTTTTCATGGCTAATTACTGCAATGCTGGCGCCAACAGCAAGAGGTGTGGCCGGGTGTAAAGTTTTATTCAAAGAAAGAACTTTTTCATTAGATGTTCCGAGGCGGGATCGAACCCACGACCTCATGCTCAGCAGTCGCGCACACTAACCACTGAGCCACTCCGGCCACACAATAAGTAATGTATATAGCAGTAATAAATGAATTACAAAAAAAAAAAAAACACACTCCATCTGACAGTGGCATGCTAGGGGAAATAGTGAAGGTACTTTTTCCTTACAGGGACAACATCCTCTACCCACTCCCAGCTGCGCCACATTGGAAAGACTCGCTAAGTTCTCTGGAGCCAATAACAGCAGCAGAGGTGTTGGAAGTGGCAAAGAGGCTCAAGCCTAACAAGGCCCCTGGCCCGGACGCGGTCTCTAATCGAGCTGTGAGTCTAGCAATTGCACTTAGACCAGATATTTTTGCAGACACTTTCACCCGGTGCCTAAGAGAAGGTGTTTTTCCTGAAAGATGGAAGCAGCAAAAATTGGTACTCATACCCAAAACTGGTAAACCTCCAGAGGAAACCTCTTCCTATAGGCCGATCTGCCTAATCGACACTATGGGCAAGGTGTTTGAAAAGCTAATCAGCTCAAGAATCGAAGCAGCTATTGATCGTGGTGACGGACTTTCGCCGTGTCAATTCGGCTTCCGAAAAGCGATGTCTACTGCTGATGCCATTTCTAAGGTGATTGGGATAGCCTCGAAAGCCATCGAGGGAACGCGTTGGAAAGGGGGAACCAAACAGTATTGCCTCGTAGTCACCCGGGACGTAAAACACAGGGTACGGTTTCAACACAGCATCTTGGGGCAAAATACTGAATGCACTCGCTGACTTCGGAGTCCCACTTTACTTGTTAAAAGCTATCTTAAGCTACTTCGATGGTAGACAGCTGCAGTACGAAACAGACACTGGCACAGAGACATACAGTATAACCGCTGGTGTTCCCCAGGGCTCAGTCTTGGGACCGCTTTTATGGAACACAATGTATGATGGTATTCTTAGACTGCCGATTCCGGACAACACGCACATAGTCGGGTTTGCGGACGACGTGGCACTAGTGGTGGTGGCAAAACTTGCAACGGCAGAAATAATGTTGTAGAATTAAGCGGGCGAATGGCTAGCCAGTGTTGGTTAGACCAGGGCCCGAGCGCACTGCGGCACGCTCTTAAAGCAGCGCGCTTCCACACCACGCATAAATTAAAACCCGCTGCCGTGTTCGCGACCCTTGCTACTGGAAAAGAGAGAAATTTGCGCTGCTCTCCACACACACCAAGCAAAGTGTGATGTATTTCGCCGCCGGTTTAGACCTAGCAGCTAATAAGACCGAGGCGGCTCTTATCAGCAGCAGAAAAGCGGTGGAGACAGCAGAAATCCGAGTTGGCGGTGTGACGATTACATCCAAGAGGGCGATCCGGTACCTTGGAGTCATGTTGGACACGCGACTCAGCTTCCGTGAGCATCTTCAGTCGATAAGCGATAAGGCTGGAGCTACAGCGAGGGCACTGGCCAGAATCATGCTCAACACGAGAGGGCCGAAACAAGGTCGACGGCTGCTCCTTAAGTCCACCATCCTGTATGCTGCACCTATTTGGGCGGAAGCCATGTGGGTTCCCAGCTACAGCAATGGTGTCCGCTCCGCTTATCGACTATGCGCGCTGAGAGTTTGCTGCGGTTTTAGAACGGTGTCCGATGACGCTGTTCTCGTCATTGCCGGCATGGTGCCGATAGAGACACTGGCACTAGAAGCGTAGGGCATAGCTGATGCTGCAAAGGCTGAGCCAACAAGAGCATGTACGAAAAAGGAAGCCAGGAATCAAAGCATTCTTTGTTGGCAGTCCAGGTGGGACAGCTCTGCTAAAGGCCGGTGGAGGCATTTTCTTATCCCCAAAATAAGGGAGTGGATGGAGCGGAAGCATGTCGAAGTACGCTTCTGCCTCACCCAGATGCTCAGTGGACACGGTTTTGCGCTTAAAGGGGAGAGGGGGAGGAATTTTCTAAATCTGAAACAAACTCGACTTGAATCGAATGCACAAATTTGTGGCTCTAGCTCTTATAGTCTCTGAGATCGACGCGTTCCTACGTACAGACGGACAGACAGACAGACGGACAGACGGACGAACAGACGGACATGGCTAAATCGACTCGGCTGTTGATACTGATCAAGAATATATATACTTCATAGGGTCGCAAATATTTCCTTCTACCTGTTACATACTTTTGCACAACTTCATGATTCCCCTTTTCCCATTTTCAATGGGAACAGGGTATAAAAACAAGAGTATTTCAACTTCTACATATTTAAATCTTCGCTTTGTTTAATGATTCAACAATTTCACCTTTCTTAATAAAACAATATTACCTGCCTCAAACTTGTTTATTGTTTTTGAAGTAGCCAAGTTGCTCTTTAATTGCAATTTGTTTATTTGCATTAAATCTTATCTTTAACCCTGTCTGTGTATAATTCTATTATCTTTATATGGGTCAAATTTTTTAGTTACTTTTTATGTCTCTAGGTTAGGTCTAAACTAGCGATGATTTATCTTCTTTGTCAAGCTAGCAAACATTTTCAATTAAGGTGCCACTCCCACTTGATCCATATCAGGTGTTTGACCAGACACACGTCTTAGCTTATGCAAATCCAAGGTTATGAATGGAAAGGTTAAACAAATGCCTGGAGCCCATATTGACCGCTAAAGTGTCTAAGTATATTAATTAAGCAATAATAATAAAATGAATAAACATTTGTGGGTCATAGCAGGCTGGCGCACACTGGTCACAAATCAATTGGGGAGGGGAAGACCTTCTCAGCTTTATTTCTTGTAATTGTAGTGTTATGCTTTGGGTAAAGGTTTTAATCACTGCAATTGATTATTGGTTAGCTTTGTATGGAAGCTATATTTAATAGTTCACTTTCAAATCTACTCTTTTGATTAATCAAAATGGGAAACATTTCTGTTTATTGTTAGATATACGAGAAAAAATCTTAACCGCAAAATTAGAATCTAATTAGTGTATTTTAAGATTGCTAATTTTATTTTAAATAGTAAATTTTTGTCATGTGCGGGATTTTTCAGACTTGTTTTTCGTCGCAGGTGTATTGCGTATATGCTGGGTTTTTAGACTTATTGCTGTTGCAATTGGCCTAGAAATCCCTTACATTGTTCTTAAGCCGGGTCATTAACAGAAATTGGTAGTACACTTAGAAACGTCTTTGATCACTTGCCTTTTTGCCCGAAATATGCATTTTTGAAAATAACTTTTGTTTTGGGCTTGTGGTGTCAATAAAAAAAAGTGACGTATGGGGTGTTGTGAGCCACATTGCCAAAAAGTCGGTTTGGACTTCCGAATAGAATGTTGCAGTGATACGCTAAATAGCAGAAGCAAAACGCTCTAAAGAGGACAAAAAAACATTAAAAAAGAAAAGAAAACTAAAAATCAGCCACCTGCATAACGTGCTCGTAAATATAAGAAAACAAGGCGGCTATCGACTTTCTATTGATATTGATTCTATTGTCCGAATATGAGAAAAATGATTATACCCTGTTCCCATTAAAAATGGGAAAAGGGGGATCATGAAGTTGTGCAAAAGTATGGATCCTGGACCATCCAGCAGTAATTTGGTTAATTGCCGTCCAAAGATTATAGTTCCCTCTATGCATCTAAATTTTCAAGCGCATGATTCAGTTCCAGATGGCTTTTTAATCAATTTTTGAAAAGTGCCATTTTATACACTTTTAACATCTTTGACCATTGATTACTCAAAAACGTGACGTGCTAGAGAAGTTCTGAAAACTGTCTTGTGTTCAGCTTGATAAACTCCATCGAACGGTATCAATTTCATTCCCCGGCCCGCATGGACCCATTTTGTGTAATTATTTGTTGATTTAATCAAAATGGATTTTTTTCGATAGTACTATCGATACTATCGATTGATTCCACTATCGATGTTTTCACAACACTAGCTCACAACACCCCACAGGTTTTCGAAATGTTAAAAAATCACTCTTTTTCAAAATGATATGAAAAATCATTAAAAAAATGTTTCCCAAAAACTAATAATAAGCAAAGTTACATGCGTCTCTTAACTAAAATACAAAATTTACAGAATATAAAAATAATGATTTTTGCAGAAGGTATGTTCGAAAAACCTTAATATGATCACAACACCCCATTTTCCATCTTGTGGCCGGCTGGCTCAGCGGCTAGTGTGCGCGACCACTGTGCAAGAGGTCGTGGGTTCGATCCCGCCTCGGAACATCTAATGAAAAGTTTTTTCTTTGAATAAACTTTACACCCGGTCACGCCTCTCTGCTGTTGGCGCCAGCTTTGTAGTAATTAGCCATGCAAAAGCTTCTCAAACTGCCATTCGGATTCGGCGTTAAGCAGTAGGTCCCTTTCTCTTGTCCGAAAATTAGAAGCGCACAAGCCAAGAGATTGAGAGAAGCTCGGCTTTGGCCCTTTGGTGCTGTTTCAACTTGACAAGCCATTTTACTTATACTTTACCCCATCTTCCTCTACAAATACAAGATCGTTTTATACCCTTGCAAACTGTATTAAAATTTTTTCCTGATGTTTCCAACTCTTAGAAATATTCATTTTCGACCCCATAAACAATATGCCATCCCCCCCATAGTGGAAACCTTTTTTTTTTGATCAGGACGACGAACTGAGTCGATTGAGCTTTGCCCGTCCGTCTGTCCATCAGCTGTTGCCTCGCAATCTAATCTCTCAGTTTTGAAGCTGTCAAACTGGAATTTTGCACAGAGTCTTCTTTTTGCTGCAAGCTGCTAATTTTCCGGAACCTACCGGATCGGAAACCTGTGTCTCATAGCTCCTGCAGGAACGATCAGTCAAAAAACTAGTTTTAGTGAGAAATCCTTTTTTGTTTTCAATGGAAACGTCTCCGAACTTCGTATCTCTTAGTTTTCTATGCTTTTAAATAAATCTACTAAGTTGGACGAAAATCGGAAAACTATTTGGCTTAGCTCCCATACAAAAGATAGGTCTGAAAATAGTCGCAGTAAGAAAAACTTTTTGTTTTTAATGGTACTATCAATCCTGCTTCGGAACATCTAATGAAAAGTTTTTATCTTTGAATAATCTTAGACACCCGGTCACCCCTCACTGCTTTTGGCGCCAGCTTTGTAGTAAAAAGCCATGCAAAAGCTTCTCAAACTGCCGTTCGGATTCGGCGTTAAACTGTAAGTCCCTTTCTCTTGTGCGAAAATTAGAAGCGCACAAGCCAAGAGATTGAGAGGAGCTCGGCATTGGCCATTTGTGTCTGTGTCAAGCCATTTTACATACTCATCTTCAAATTTGGCATTAATTTATTTTATATTCTTTCACCTTATACTACAAAATTTGGTCTAAATGGAATAACTATATCATATGGGGCGTTCCAAGCAAAGAAAAATATTTTAAATTGGATGAAAATTGGATCGAAGGAAGCTTATTATGAGAAAAGCTTAACCCCAAGATTTGAGCTTTATTGGAACTCTTTTGCGGAAGGGTAAAATTTAGTGGATTTTTAAAATTTTTAATAACTCAAAAAGGGTTTAAGATAACTAAGGGATTTTTTTAAATGTTCAAAACCCCTTTAAAGAAAATATTGTAAAATTTTTTTCCAACTTTTCTTTGCAAACAAATTGATTTCCTCAAAAAACTTAGCCTAGCAAAAAAAACCCATCCTTCAATAATTTTGAAAAAATATATGTAATAGCCGCATCTTTTCCAAACATTTTGGGTGGCTAAGCATGTCGGTAGCTTGAAAATTGAAGAAGTTTTAGCCATTTTTGTCATATAATCTCAAAAAAATCAATATGGAAAATTTGGAAAAAATTGTTAATAAATTTTATATTTGGTTCTTAATTTGCCCAAACTTTTTTTTTTAAGCAATTGAATTAAATTAAGGACCCAGAAAAAAACGCTTTGGCTTTAAAGCATACAGAAAACGAACTCGCAAAGAACTGTAATACGGTTAACCTCCAACCATATTCAAAATATTTAATCGTAAGGGAATTCAAACAGTGTCCTTTACTGGCACCAGTGGAGTACGCAGGGGGGATTTTGGAGGGTAAAACTTTTAAGCGCAGTGCTTCCTCAAAAGATAATAAGCTTTCTTATATAAACCATTATATCTTTTAAACAAAAATTCCTAGAATTTTAAAATTTTTTTCGAATACTGGTGGTCTATTAGGTTTTCTATTAAACATAAGTAGTCCACAATCAGCTGCTTCGGTTAGAAAATATTAATTGAATTGTCCAAATGGACGGAGGCATAAATATTTTGACATTTTAAAAAAATGATTTATTCTAAGCACAAATCCTCGTGCTGAACCCGAATCTGGCTTTAAGAACTCCATATCTCTTATGAATTGACTGTAAATTAGACATGAAGTTGCAAAAAATGGCTTGCTGGGACAATTTCTATTTATCGAGGTGATGGGAAAATGGCGAGAAAGTTTACTTTCCGAGATTAGCTTCAAACTTATTTTCAAAGCTTCACGTAAAATAATACGGAGCTTGGAACATTCAAATTTCGGAAAATCTAGTATCTCTTATAATTATAAGAGTTGTTATAAAAATCTCTGAAGATTTTAGTACAACCAATTGCACTTCAAACTAAGCTTGGACTAATTTATTTGTGAAGTGAAAAGAATAAATCCGGCTACTACAATAGATTATATGGAAGTAAAACCGTACGATTTAAGTCGCTCAACCTTCGTCTTCTAATCTAGTAACCGAGCGTATTTGTCTCTCTTCCCATGTAAAGTTAAACAGTTTTAATTTTAAGTGCTATCGATTATACAAGAGCCTCTATAGATTTCTGGGATACCCCCGATAAAAAAACTTACCTAGATTAATATTCCCTACTATAGAATCTAAAGTATTGATGTTAACATGAACATTAGTTAAAACTTCCAATGAAGGGGAAGTCCCTTTAATCTATAAGATTTATTTAAGATAATCAAGAAACGTTGACTTGTCATCGCTAGTTTAATATGAATTGTGTTGCCAATAGGAAATAGTTACTTAGTAAAGTCATGAACTTTTTAGTCAGTCTATTAATGTCTAGACAATAGTTCGAAGCAGTTCCTCAAGTCAGTGTGCCAACTGAAAGTCTCATTTAAATTGAATGCAATCAGGTGCAAGTATCTGCAAACCGATTTATCAATTAAATTCTGTTTTTTTTGCTGATTTTTTTTGCTTTAAGATTGAGAGCTCATGCCCACACCACAAACATAAAATTCCATTGTTGGTTGTTCTTTATGCAAATGCCTGAAACGTGACAAGTAACCGCTGACCAGCCAAACGGACATTTTTTTATGACATCAGAACACGCCAAGAGAAACGGCAAACAACATCAAAAAAATCAAACAACTGATATGTCTCCGGTACACAGACAGAGTACAAAACCTGGTCGGCTGTTTTGAAGAACGTTAACTTTTACTTGTGTTACATTTAATTAATTATTTAACATTATTTTGCTTTCCATGTGGCTGCGAACTTCAACTTGAACTTGAAAACAAAATTTTCTCAACTAACGTATACTAAATGCTTAATTGAGGCACGTATAAAAGTCGGTCGGGCGTCGACAGCGCAGTAATCAACCTGTTGTTGCGGTGGCGCATACGCCCCATAAGCCGGTGAATAACCTCTCCGTTACCTCCGTTTTTTATTTTTGCTTATTTTTGCATGCATGTAAGCCGCTTGCCTTTGATGGCACCATCAATCAGTTTGCTTAGCTTCCCGTATGCTGTAACAGGAGTTATTTATCAATAATCTAGATACAAAAAAAAACGCAACCAGCATTTGCATACAAAATGTACGGAAAATAGGGAAGCAGGCTATATAACCAGAGGTACATTAATGTGACAACATACTCGTAAATAGTTATAGGGTAATCAAAGTCTCTATTAGTTCCCACTCACGATTTTATTACTACTTAAACAAAAATCGGAGCGCACGATTTATTGATAACAGAAGTACTGGAAATATATGCAAACAGTCAGAAAAATGGGGGACGAATCAGCCAAATCTGCAAATGCAGAAGGCAAGAGGAAAGTTTTGAAACATATTTAAGCATTACCTTTCATATAGCCTAGACCATTCTAATGAGCCAAAAGCGCAAGAAGATGAAATGGAAATGGAAGCAAAGGCTCAGGCAAGAGATGAGGTGCAGAGTTTCGAATTCTGAATCTGAGCTAGCAGAAGAGGCCAGGTTCAGTGGAAAAAATTTAAAACTGGAACAATTTTCCAATCCCAAGAGAGAATGAGCCAGCAATCAGAAGAAAAATTTCATTACACTGAAATGGAAACACTGTGTTAAAATCAGGGATGCAAACCGTTGTTCCAAAAAAATGAACCAGCAACCGAAAGCCACTAATGGAAACGGTTTTGTTTTGTTCATTTTACTGACGAGTCTTAAAATAAAAAATTTTGGGATTTTAAAAAATTGCAACGATAAGTCCTTATTGATGCCTGATTTTTGTAGCACCCAACCATTTTGAAACGTGCAATTGTCTACCGACCTCTGAATAAGTTAACATTCCTTATTTGGAAGTTGCTAATCGATTTATTTGTCGAGCTTCTTTACCTTAATCCAACTTTAGCCAGGAGTACAGCTATTAAAGTGATATCATTATGGACGAAGCAAGCCCATAAAACTATTCAAACTTGTTAATTCTCAAGGAATTTAGTTCGATACGAGTGGTCGAAAAGTCACATATCACTTTAGAAATCACTATATTTCGAAATATTGAGGCAAAAGTTCGGGGGAAAAGACACTTTTTGGTATAAAATAGCTTTCTCTGAGAAAATTTTTAATATTTAAAGAACTAACTAGACCAAACAAAGTTGGTTCCCCTTAATACCTCCTAAAAACAGAACTAGTGCTTTATAATGTGTTCGATGCAACTTTATTTTTCATCAAATAGTATGTCCCACCCATGTTTATAGTTTTTCAAACTTCTGCAAACAATTACTTTCTGAACAAATTTAAGGATATTTTTGAATGTTAGACTTTAGAATGGGCTTAAAGGGCTAAGGCTTGGTGGAATGAAGGGTAATCTTAAAACATAAAGAAGTTTTGAATTTGCCTCAACTTCAAAAGTCTAAAAAATTACTTTCCGAACAGATTTCAGGGTAAATTGCGACGTTATACTCAACAAAAGACTTCAAGAGATAACATAGGGTGAAATAAAGGACGAACCAAGAAAATAATGGAGTTTCTAACACGTTATTGGACTGCTTTTCCTTCAAAACTTTGGAAAAACATCTCTTCGCACAGGCTTTAGAGCAAACTGGGACTTTATACTTAAGAAATGGCTTAGGGCTTGAGACTCGGCCAAATTAATAACGATCCTTGAACAGAAATGCGTTTTTGACAACTTTTGGACTGCCTTACCATCGAAAGTCTGGAAAGAAATAGATTTTCCAACAGATTTAAGCAAAATTCGGTTCGTTATCCTTAAGGGTTTATGCTCGGCAGGAATTAGGGCGATCCCAGAAATAAGTTTTTTGTCATTTTTTTTAAATATAAATATGAAAATAGTCGTTAAACTTAAGGATGGGCTTTAAGGGTTAAGATTTTACAGATTTTCGGCATACAAGGACATAAAGTGCGTTGCGAATTCCTTTCCGCGCAGATTTTAGGGAAGATCGGGGTTATTTGCAAAAACAGAAACTGGCTTTCATTAAATTTATAATAAATAAGGACTGAACCACTGAACCGAACCGAAACCGCGGTTCAGTTGGCTTCAAAAACCATGTAATAAAACTTGTGTTCAGCACTTTTAATTTTATATGCTTTTAATTTTAAAGCGAATTGGAGGTGTAAGCTTTTCGGAACTTTGCTTACAAAATAAAACGGGGAACAAATCACTTTTACTTTTTATAAGCTATTTACACTACACCCACAGAAAGGAAGCACGAATCGGCAAGAACGAATTCGTCTTGATTTCAAGATTTTTCTTCTTGGACCCAAGAATCTCAGACCCAAGAAAGAAAGACCCAAAAGGTCTCAGCACCGAAAATGACATTTCTATTGTGATTCCCAGACGCTTATCAGGACTAATAAAAGTTTGCTCTGACCAGTCAAAATCAAATGCCACTGCAGAAATGCATTTTATGGTTGCAATATTTTTGCCATTTTTGGATTCTGCCTTGTCTCAGATGCTGCTTGTCTTTAGCTGCATTCAAAAATATTGTCAAAATTGGAACTCCGAGGATGACAACAATGCAACAACAATTTTGGAACGATACGCTACATTTGTTAGCTGCTCAAAGGCTGAAGAACATTCTGAAATAAAACTTTGGAGACGACACATGACAACCGCTGTGCATCCAAAGTCCCTGCAAGAAGCAATGCAGAAAACAGATTCCGAATTGTTTCCAAATGTTTGTATTCTGCTGCAAATATTCATGGCATTGCCAATAACAACATCGACTGCCGAACGGTCTTTCTCTTCTTTGAAGATTTTTAAAACCTATTTGCGAAATTCAATGGGGGAAACCCGTTTAAATGGATTAGCCCTTTTAGATATTCACCGTGACGTTCGAAAATGTTAAAAACTAAAAAGTGCGATTTTTGCTCTTTTTTTTCGTTCGAGGTTTACACGATAGCGGTAATTCTGCGTCTTTCTAAACCCCCTCCCCTGAAAAAATCCTGCGTGCGCCACTGGTCAGAGCTACCACTGTAATGGGCCGTGGAGGCCGCGAAATTTGACACCCGTATATGCGGTCTATTATATTGGCGAAGCGGAAAACCAGCCATATCTTAGTCACTCAGCTGCTTAGGATGGTGCCAGCTAGCTTAGAAAAAAGCTTGCCATTGAACAAATACCAAAAGGTGGGTTGTGACGCGGCAGTTTTAAAAGTGTCGCTGATGATGTTGGTCCTCCGAGAAGTTAAAAAAAAAACGACATTTGTGAAACATGTTTCAAATCGATGTCCTAAAAGTAGTGTTGGATTGAGTGAACAAAATTGAGTGGTTCACTAAACTGAGCAAGTGATCATGTTCTTCACTAGAGTTGATCAGTTGATTCTGTTCTTTTGTGTTGTTTACTTGTTCAGTTGTTTTACCACAGTACCATTTCTGCTTGGTGCACGCTACAGTGACGGAAGACGGAAGCATTTGCTAAAATGTAGGTTGGTGGAGAAGACCCACTCCTTATTAAGCCTTAATCCATCAGTGTAGATGTTGATGGCATTGGCTCTGCTGTGGGGTAGGATGTCCCACTCGTAACGGTTCAAAATACAGACGTCGTATAATTTGGCGAAAGTCGTTAAATGAGTAATCAGTGTTTACCGGTTATACCCGTTTGGTCAAATGGAGTTAGTGGCTTACCCGTTGTTATCCAGCCGTCTTGGATTCTGGTACTTAAGCTTTGCCAGCCTATGGTATGACTTTTCTTTCTACCTGGTGGGGATATATAAGTGTTTGAGATAATTGGACTAGACCCAGCTCCATTTTGTCCCCAATGCTGTGTTGTCGTTGGGCTGGAAAAATTTTTTGACTTAAATGGTTCGAACGAATGGATAGCCCTCAAATGCCTCTGTGACAATGGTGTTGGCCTTAATTGAGTTATTGGGTTAAGGTAACACTCGGGAAAATGAGTGATTAGCAGAAGATCTAGAGCAGCGATGTTCAAGAAGAGCGAGGTATTGGTGTGCGATATTAAAGCGACACAGCCCAGCTTTGAACTGGCCTGCTCGACGTCTGGGCATCGAATGCAAGCAAAGAGAGCGCTGCTTACGCTCATATGCCCGACTTCGACATGCGCTCGGCTCGTTTGCGTGTAAATAGCCGATTGCGCTCGGCCCCAGGGGGCTATGGAGGAGCATCGCTGATCTATAGCCGTCGATGAGGGCAGTTCTAAGCTGGGCTGTATCGCTTTAATTTCGCACACCAATGCACTCTCACTTTTTGGCTCCGCGCTTCTTGAACATCGCTAATCTAGAGATTCTTTGCTTGAGCTGTTCTATGTTCGGTCTGTTTTTGTAAGAGTCTTGGCGAGGTTGGTGAGCTTGCCAGGATCTTCCTGAGTCGAGATGCATCAGAAGTGTGTTCTATGTTACTACAGAAATGGGCCCAGGAGGAACGCTTAGCCCCCCTGATTACTGACTCGATTATATAAGTCCCAAGCTGTTGTTAAATCGTTATATTTGGCTACATTGAATGCATGTCTGCACTCTTTTCGGAGCTTATCAAGCTCTGCAGACCACCAATGTCAAGAAGATCATCTATCTGTTTTCCCGTACTTGGTGTATACGGTGGAAATGGTTCAAGCTTTTTAGAGAGAAGTTTGTTGTGTTTTTCCCTTTTTGGGCTCTGTATCTTTTCGGGTGAAGGACACTTATTTGACAGTAAGACCTCTATATATCGATGGTCGGAAAAGAAGTGCTCTGGCACCTTCCATGATATCAAATGGTCACAGAGGTCATCGGAGATGATGGTAATATCTAAAACCTCTTTTCTGTTTTATAAGATAGGGTCGTTCCCATTATAGGCAATAAGCAGATTTGTCTGTAAAAGGCAGTTAAACAGAGACTCACCGCGCTCGTTGATATCCCATAGTGTGTGGGGTATTTAAAAATCTAATTACCATGAAATAGTTGTAATGGGAATTAGATTTTAAAATATCTCAATAATTGTAATGGTAATTACGATTTACAGCGCTGTTTGCTACTTCTGTACGGTGGATGAGACGAGTTGAGTTTTGCGCATTTCAAGCACTTTTAAATCAGTTGCACTCAACATTTTTGAGAAAGTTTCTTTCTTAATTATTATTTTTAATAAGTTTTCTTGTTTTCCAAGACAAGTTTTTTATGGCAACTTTTCTCAAATTTAAGAAAACTTAAAGTATTAAGAAGAAAACTTTTTCCATTCATAATTATCTTCTCCCATTTACAGACCGCACCAAAAGACTTCTGGTGCTCGAGACCCGACCACCTTCAGCAGTTGAGCGTCTCCGATTGGCGCAATCTTAGCCAGTCCTCAGATGGCTGTCTCATACTTGATCTTGACTACTCACAGTTGATATATGATAATGGGCAGATCATTAATTGGCCAGACAATAGCACAGAACTGGCCTATAGACACTGTCAACAGTTTGAATTCTCTGCCGTGGATGGTGAGGCCAAAACATTGGTTCAAGAATTCGGCCTGGTCTGTGGACGTAACATTCTGAGCATTGTGGAAACATGTTTTCTTGTGGGTGCAGCAGTGGGTGCTGTGCTCAGTGGCTGGATATCGGATCGCTTTGGACGTCGACACACACTAATGGCATTCGTCAGCATACAAACCGTTTTTGGTGAGTTCGATAAATAATTGATGGGTTCCATCTGTCTGCAAATTGCCAGAGAGAGGGAGAGTGGATGGGGGAGAGCCATTTATTTTCTAATTGTCATTTATATGCAACTTGGTCCTTTGCCTGTACATTTGCATTTGTCCAGTGCTGGGATTTTAATTGACTTTACACTCTTATTTACCTGCCTGACCTTGCACCTGACATTCTGTACATTGTGTCTCATTCGCTCTTGCATTTTTTTTTTCATTTTATTCTTGCTCCACATGGTGCAGGTGGAATTTTGGCCTTCTCAACATCGGTGGCCATGTTCATGTCGCTACGTGTTATAATTGGATTCGCATCAATGACCGTGACTGTTGTGAGCTTCGTGTTGGTGGTGGAGCTGGTATCTGGCAAATGGCGCACAATTATTGGTATATTAAACATTTTGCCGGTGGCCATTTCGTATGTCCTATCAGCGGGACTTGCTTATCTAATACGCGATTGGCGCACTTTGCAATTGGTGATTTCTTGGCCTTGGCTAGCCATGCTCGGCATTTGGTAAGTTTAGAAAGTATTAACAAATTGTTGAGAAATACTGAGGAATTTGCATATTGTAAGTGCAAGAATGAAAAAATTTAATTCGATACATTCAGAGCATAAATATACAAAATGGCGAATGTTTTGGAAATCTTTAAGGAATGTGGTATAAATGTTTGCAGTTTTGAATTTAAATTGATTCACTTTATTTGCCAACTGACACAAATATGATCGGTTATTACAATTGATCATATAAAAAAATTGCATGCGATTTAAAACCGGCAGCTGTCTAGACTCTGGAGATTACCTGTACACTTCGGAATAAGGTCAGCTGAGGCAGACATAAAGAGTTTTTGAATATGAAGTGAATACCCATGAAAAAGTTAATCTTACTAATGCTGTATTTTCACTTGTCTGATATCTCATAAAAGCTTCTCAAAAGAGATATCAAAAAAGTGTAATAGTCAATCGGAGAAATACAAAAATTTATGGAAAAACATGGAAAACTGAATGAGAATTCTCAAATGAGTTTTTTGACAGCCAAATCATAGTAATCTGATATGTTTTTCACCCAACTCATATGAGATCTCGACACGTGAAAATACAGCTTTAGAAAACCGATTGTTTTTAAAAATAGTAAGTCTTTTCAAAACAAGCAATAAAAATGTTCGTAAAAGGCAAAAAAGAGTGAGCATGTAATTTTATGCGATGGTGCAGTTTATTTTATTTACAAATAATTTTTGGGGGATTTTAAGAAATTTTGGTAATTGACTTCTCCCCGGTTGCATCAGCAGTTCCGTTATTTTTCCTTCCCAGCCTGTTACAATTTGTCCAGAGGGTTTTCAGCCGGTTCGCGAACCATAGCAAAAGCTTTGCAATGGACTTATACCTCCAAGCAGAACCTTTAGCATAACTTCAGAGATTTTAAGTAAAACACAATTAGGCTATTCAGGACCACGACTCCCAGTTGAGTTGTGGAGTTGTTGAATTAAGGAAATTTTGAATTGTTTACAAATCGAAAACAAGAAGAATAAATCAAATCAATTTTACTGACATGTTTACAAAAATTGTAAAATTCCTTAATTCAACAACTCCACAACTGGGGGTCGTGAATACCCTAATTAATTTGTGAGTGACCATCCTTTATTAGAGCGAAGATCTTTTACGGACGTTTGACTGGGGGACCTAACCGAGATAAATTTTGTCTTTGCTACAGATTTCTTTGGCTACGCTTTTGAATTAGCAAAGTGGTCTGTGCAAGTCAGCTATAGAAGCAGGTGAGTTGTGTGTTTGTAGGTGTTGAAGAGGAGGGAAAACCAAAACATTGACCAAATCAGTGACCAATACAGTAACCAGACAGTGAACACATCAGTGACCAAACAGTGACCAAAACAGTTAGCAAAACAGTGACCAAGACAGTAAGCAAACCGTGACCAAAAAAGTGACCAAAACAGTGCCCAAAACATTGACCACATCAGTGAACAAACATTGACCAAAACAGTGACAAAAACAGTTACCGAAAGAGTCGCCACGTCAGTGACCAAAACAGTGACCAGACATTGAACAAAAAAGTGACCAAAACAGTGACCAAACATTGACTAAAACAGTAACCAGACAGTGAACACATCAGTCATCAAACAGTGACCAAAACAGTGACCACATTAGAGACCAAACAGTGACCATGACAGTGACCAAAACAGTTACCAAAACAGTGACCAAAACAGTAAGCAAACCGTGAACAAAAAAGTGACCAAAGCATTGACCACATCAGTGAACAAACAGTGACCAAAACAGTGACCAGACATTGACCAAAACAGGAACAAAACTGTGACCAAACATTGACCAAAACAGTAAGGAAACTGTGACCAAAACAGTGACCGAGAAGTGACCAAAACAGTGACTACCAAATTGACCAAAGCAGTGACCAGACAGTGACTGAAACATTGTCAGAACAGTGACCAAAACAGTAACCAGACAGTGAACACATCAGTGCCCAAACAGTAATCAAATCAGTGACCTAATCAGTGACCAAAACAGTAACCACATCAATCGTGTCCAGACAGTGACTAAAACAGTTACCAAAAATAGGCAAAACTGTAACGAAAACAGTGACAAAACTGTCACCAAAATAGTGACCAACTTTATTGTGCCCAAGTTTCAGAAGGGACGAATTCCGGTCAAAAAAGTCGATTCATTAGAATCAAAAAGTTTGTTACACCACAGACAATCGGTGCTGCCCATAATTGTTGGTTTTCTTTATAACTCGAATATCGTTCATCCGATCTTTATAATTCCTTTAGAGGATCGATAAAGAATCTCGAATACTAAATATGTTCAGAAGGTTCGAACCTTTTTTTATATTGCGGAGGCGGGAGGGGGCGTGGCCAAAATTGAAAATAAACTTGATCTACCTGCAAGTATAAGAAACATATGTCAAACCTCTATCTTTTACCATCTCTGAGATCTGTTTATTCATACGGACAGACGGACAGACAGACAGACGGACGGACAGACGGACACTTTTGCACCAACTTAATATACTCTGTTTACCTCTGGAGCAATGTACAAAAATAGGGGAAAGTTAAGTTCGGCTCGGCTAATCTTTTGTATACCCTTGCAGCCTCCATTGAATCAAAAAAAAACATAACAAATAAAGTTTGAGTCATTTACATAAAAATCAAAAAGTTTTTCTCACTATCGCTCGTTTTTTCCTATGACAGCTATGTGCTATAGTCATCCGATCCGGTCAGTTCCGACATATGTGCAGCGTATTTATGCTAAAAGACTTAGTGCAAAGTTTGGTCAAGATAGCTTTTAAACTGACGAAGGAGATAGCATAGAAACAGACGGACAGACGAACGGACAGGGCTAAATCAACTCAGCTCGTCTTGCTGATCAAGAAATAATATATAATTTATGTGGTAGGTGATGCTTCCTTCCGCGCGTCACAAATATCCGTCTAATTTTATAATACCCTTTGCAAGGGTATAATGACCAGGCTTCCCTCAATGATCGTTGGACCGGGAGTAGTCCCGAACAACTTCCAACACCTTCAAGTGCTTCAATTTAATCCATTACTTTATTTTGTAATATCTGCAGTTAAAATATTTCAGCAACAATTTCTTTGGTTTAAATGGAAAAATGGACCAGTATCGATGTTCAAAACTTTCGATTGTGCCCATCGATGTTTGGCCTGAGTGTGTATCGATGGATACATACAACAGAGTTTCAGAAGAGTTATGGTCTTACTTTTACAATTCGAAATGTAAATTACATTTAACATTAAATTCATCCGGATGTAACCATGCAAAAACAAAACTATTGTATATTCTTTTGCAAGTATTGAAATGTCAAATCAAATTATCCTTCGTAAAGATCTTCACTCGTACCGGGTGGGTCACAACACGCGCTTCTTTTATATTCTTTTATACATAGAGTGCACAAGTGTCGGAGCCACCCCAATCAGCAATTGTCTATATAATTAACTGAGATTCGCAAACCCAAGCTGGCTTCCAATGTTCCTTATCTTTGAAATGTTTTCAAATATTTTTAGTTGTAGGTAATTTCAATACCTCTCTTATAAATAAAACGACGCATTTGGTAAATCACCGAAATCACCTTACTGTTTTATAGCACAGTCACGCGTGAGGTCGATAGTCGTCTGTGTTAAGATGTCTCCTTTCGTAACGAGGTTCTGAGTTCGATTCCCAGAGAAGGAAGGTAATGTTAAAATGAAAAAACAATCAGTAGAAATAATCAATAATTTTGTACTTGAATTAAGTGCTGACACAGTACGAAAATACTTGGTTCAAGTACCAAATTTTTAGTTAATGAACACATTTTTTTAAATTCCGAAATACCTGATTTTACACAGTTTCTATATATGACGAGTTCCTTTGGCGCTATTTAAAAAAATTTTAAGATCTTATATTTTGGTCGTAGCAGTCTTTAGTTGATCCCGATTAACTCTTACAATATGAAATTTCCTACACTAAATAAGTACCCATCATTCTTTGATGAAGTCTAATAAATTTCAAAGTCAACTCGAAAAAATTCTTGAAACAGAAAGGTGTTTCCAAGTTGTTCTTGCATCAAGGTCTCTGTAGTGAGCAAAATTTCCTATGGCATTTGTTTACCTATTACAAGAAGGTGTTTCTGTAGGCCAGAAATCTACAAGTTGGGAAGCTTGGATACAGATTCGTCTTAAAATAATGTTCCATTTCCATTGCATACAGTTTGGGCGTAATATTGAAAGTGCATTCTGTGCTCATTCCAAGAATTTTGGTACTTGAATTAAGAACGCGTTTCTTCTGCAATCGAATTGGTGTTCAGAAGGCCTGCCTGAAGTGCTCTAATAATGAAAATTAATTTTAAGAACATTTTCAAGGGTTATATTTTTTGGGACCAACACAATTTCTGCGATTTGGAAGTAATAGAATCGGGTCAAGGAAATCAAGGAAGTCTAAATTATACAACAAATTTTTATATCCACATTTTTATTATATTGTACTATCGCAAAGGTCAATTAGCAGCTGCTAGACTTGTATAAGATATTTGGCAAAGTCAAATATGGCTTGGTCTTCAAATTTGTAAAACAAATGCAGACAGAAATAGTTTTGCTTTTGCTATTAGCACTCAATAAATGACTTTATTCAAAAATATGTTCAATTAATTACTTTCCGTCTTTCCTTCAGCAACAAATAACTTTAAGCCGCATGCCAAAATTGTATTGCTGTTTGCTTAAATTTGTTTTCATTTAACTTCAAAGTAAAGAAAATTCTTGCCAACCACTGAACGATTGACAACAACACATTTTGCTGTGCTTCTGGGATCAATTAGATTCCCCAAGCGGACAAAGAAAGAAAGAAAGAAACATTTTCCAGACATTCCTCAGTGTTTACTCCTTCACATGGGCCACATTAGCCGTTGGCTTTTGAAATCAAATGAAAAATTCCAAAGTGCCAATAAATACTCACAGAGGCATGACATTGATTCCCATACCCCTCCCACCCTACAGGTTTTGGCTGCCAGAATCGCCACGTTGGCTATTGGCGCAGGGGCGCTTGGATGAGTTGTGCCAACTAATTGAACGAGCGGCCAAAATGAATGGAACCACCCTGCCGAGTAACTATCAAAAGACACTGGAGGCGGCTGTGCCCAAGGAGAAATGCCAGCCAGAAGGTGGTGAAGATTCGCAGGATATGAGCCTCAAGGAGCATGTCAATCCCATAATGGTGGTCTTTAGTGCCAAATACTGGCGCACAACTGTGCTGACATTGATCATTTGGCTTACCCTTATAATTATCTACTTTGGACTGACATTGCATTTGAGTAATTTGGGTGGAAATATTTATGTAAACAGCGCTGTGGCTGGAGCAGTGGAGGCCATTTCCATATGTGTGAGCATTTTTGTGGTACTCAAGGCGGGAATACGTCGCAGTCTGATTGGTTATATGCTATTGCCGGGTCTGTGCTGTTTGGCCACCAATTTGTTGCCACACGGCGAGGACAATCAGATGGGTGTTATTGCTTTGGCTATAGTGGGTGAGTTTGACAGACATTAATGCACTATTTTCAAATTTATAAATCAAATTTATATATCTAGCCAAGTGTCTGATTGGTGCTAACAATGCCATCATACCGACCTATACGGCCATGCAGTATCCAACCATAGTGCGCAACTTTGGAGTAGGCATGGGTAACTTGGCCTCGGGCATAGCGCTAATACTGGTCCCCTTTTTGTGGCAGTTGGTAAGTATTCTTAGTAAACTCTTAAATTTAAATTCGAAATTAAATTTTCATTTCTAGGAGCATTACGATCCCCTGTTGCCTTTGAACATAATGGGCGTTTGTGGTTTGATAGGCGCCATAGCCATTACCCTGATGAAGGATGTGCGAGTCTAAAGCTGGTTGAATTTTACACTAACAATGGAGGGGCAACACTCCCAATACATATTTTTCATTTCTAACTGTGATATATTGGAATAATGGGACTTCCCATACAAAATCATTATTTTTCTCAGCCCTTACTAAAACCTAGTTTAGTTTATTTATATAGTAGTTTTTAAATAAATTGTTTTTTATAAATAAAAAAAATACTCTGTTAACCTGATTTAATCATATAATTTTTACAATACAAAAGGTTTGATTCTAAATATAAATATTTTAGTAAGTTTCAGCAAACATATTTGATTTTGACTTTAAAAATTTCAAAAAAATAACTAGAAATTTTTACTGAAAAAGAAAAATTGGGAAAACATGACATATAATTTTTGAGAAATAGAAAAAAGAAGTTTGATACCAAAGTAATAAATACTTGTCGACCTTAAGAATGGGGAGTAAAAGCACAGTGTTCAGTGGGAAAATGAAATATTAAGTATTATGATAAAATTTAATTTCCATTTAAATAAAGGAGGGGGTCTTCATGTGCAAAAAATTTGTTTCGATTTTTTTTTTGCATTTTTTATTAAAGCATGAAAAATGGTCTTCCAAAGGATTTTTTAAATTGAAATAATTTAAAAGATAGTTAAAAGCCCTTTTAATGACCCAAGGTGTACCCATTTGCTATACTGCTATAGCAACTGCCAACTTTAAACGCTTTAATATCGAAACGACGTTTTTTGAACTTTCGAATAGCATATCTCCAGTTACACTGAACCGATTTAGATGAAACTAAGTGAAGTCGATGCAGAATTGTCAGCATTTTGGTCTGAATTTCAATCGTAATTTTAAAAATTTTTCTAATATTTTCTTTTTACACTAAAGCCGGGTATCCAGCACCGCAAAACCAAAAATTCCTGCTAAAGTTCATATCAAAAAAATTGTGCAAGGAATTTCTGTTTACGATTTCGTTTGTTTAGTATCCAGCAAACTTGACCAAAATTCCACACTTTGTATAGATAGCGGCGTTTCTAAGGCGAGTGTGGAACCCAAAACAGCAATTGCACAGCTCAGGAATATATTGTTGACAATTTTCATATAAATATAATACAAGATTTAATTTAATTAAATAAATAATAGCGGTTTCTGTTTTTGTAATAGCTTTATTCTCCCTTATTACTACACATGCAGCAGATTCATTTGGCCAAGGTACTGACCCGGCTGGTGAGCTCTTGTTCTTATCTTGTATTCAAATATAACAGACTTCATTTAATTGGCTACCAACCTTATAGTCTTATTTCTTTTCGGGCCACACTGCATCGCCCCAATAATTTAGACCGAATTGTGAGAGCAATGTGGCTGATGTCGAGGTGTGATTTCATCACACCCGATCGCTCAATCAATAATAAACCACTAGACACGTCGTACTGAAATTAAATCTACAAAAATAGGGGAAAGTTAACTTCGGCTCGGCCGAAGTTTTGTATACCCTTGCAGCTTCCATTGAAAACAAAAAATTTTTCTAACTAAGTCTACTTTTTGGACCTTACTTTTCTATCGGATCTATACTATATACATAGATGTCTGATTTCGACCAAACTTGGTGAAATCTTGGAAAAGCATAATACACTGTTAATTACGAGGCGTTAATTTGGAGGCGATCCCATTTAAAACTAATAAGTTTTTCTCACTAGAACTTCTTCTTCGACCGATCATTCATACTGCAGCTATATGCTATAGTTATCCGATTTTGATAAAACCTTGTAGAAATATGTTAAATATAAAAGTTTTAAATATGTAAATAAGAATATGCCAATAAAAGGACGTTTTCATTAAGAATTAAAAAAAAATTTTTCACACTAGAACTAGTTTTTACCGAACTATGGGAGCAATATGTTATAGTCATCCGATTTCGACTAAAACTTTGTAGAAATGTGTTAAAAGTATATAAAATAAGTGTATGCCAATAATAACGACATTTTCATTAAAAACAAAAAAAGTTTTTCTCACTAGAACTAGTTTTTCGACCGATCATTCCTATGGAGCTATAAGCTATAGTCATCCGATTTCGACCAAATTTAGTGAAATTATGGGAAAGGATGTAAACTAAGAAATACGTACTTTGAGGCGTTTCCATTAAAAACAAAAAAGTTTTTTCTTTAAAACTAGTTTTTTAACCGATCGTTCCTATGGCAGCATCTGATCCGGCCGGTTCCGAAAATTGAAGTTTATTTTTACAAAAAAAAATCTCCAAAGTTTGGTGAGGATAGCTTTAAAACTGACGGAGGAGATAGCATAGAAACAGACAGTCGGACAGACGGACAAGGCTAAATCAACTTAGCTTGTAATCGCAGATCCAGACTATTATATTTTTGCCTTTAAAAACATTACTAACAATTATTTCTTTGCCAAAAAAACAAAAAAAATTCTTTTTTTTTATTTTTTTATCAAACAAGTGTTTCGTATATCCTTACTTGTTGCAATCCTGAAACTATTGCAACAACTTTAAGATCAGCGAAAACTTTCCAGTTATGTTCCTTGTAGTTAATCAAATCCAGCAATATGGCCATTGATTTGTAGGACTCTTTCGATCTCTATAGTACGATAATCTGACAGCATAATTAAACAAATTCCGTTCTTCCGATTTTTCTTTTGAAAGATACAGATCTCCTTATAGATCGTTTAGTTCACTTTGGCAGAAAAGATTTCGCTCTTCAGCGGGTTCTTCTTAGTTCTTAAAGTCATTGGCTGATTCAAATGAGTCATGCGGTTCAGTTTGGAATTCGAGACTTCACAGGATACGGAACACAATCTGAGTGATGAACTGGCTCTGTCATATCGCACATAAATAGTGTCAACTTCAGTGGCGATAGTAAGAAGCACTATGACATGCTTAGACTTATATAAACCCAAGAAAAAGTGTGCATAGTTCGTCCAAAGAAGTTTTCATACATATATTCTTACTTTGCCCCTGTCAACCGCTAAGTAAGCTTATACCTACAATTGTTGCACACAACATTCGGCACACAAACGACGGATCAAAACGGACCATGGACATTTTTAATTCCATTTGAACGGTAAAACTGAAATTGCTCATTTTTTATAAACGTAAATCAGAGAACTGCAACGAGACGCCACGAGTACAATCGCTCAGAGCTTAAGGCTTGTCAAACTCGAGTATTGCCCGTACTCATACTCAAGTTGACTCAGCGCTTCGGCCGCGAGTCGAAATTTTCGCTGCCAGCTTTAATTGCAGTCTAAATTTTAGAACCCAAAACGGTCGCAAATTCTATTCTCACGTAGCCAAGGCAACAACCATCAATCATACTCACAGTATGAGATAATGCTTTGCCAGCACAACAACCATTAACTTACCGCTCTGTTAGTAAGTCAAAGTCGCAAAAGTATTCCCACTTAGCCAAGACAGCAACCATTATGTATACGCTCTGTAAGTCACAAAGCTTACAAGAACGTGAACTTTCGAAGCTCAAAGCTTATTTTTTGGCGTTGCCATCTTACAATATTTTGTACAATTTTCAGCCGCGGTAAAAGTAATTTAAAATGCAATCACGTTCCCGGAGCTCAAACCAACACCAACATTCTCAGCCTGGAAAAAACAACAATGTTTTGCACGAATCATTACACGTTCACTTTCATTTCAAAAGATGCGTTAATCCGATTTGGATCATTCACATAGCCGATGCAAAACACACACCTCACATAAATCTGTCGCAGCTCGTGCAAAGCTTCTCACTTGAATGGTATAAAACCGCCTGCAAATCTGGTGCGCCCAGCATTTCATTTCAACGATCGACAGCGGCTGGCCGAAATCCCACACAAGCCCAGCAGGAATAAAATTAAATACTTAGTTTTCTTAAGTTTTAGTGTGTGTTTGCGGAAGTGCCTGGCACATACAACATATCAAGTCATCATGCAGCTACAACTAATTGCGGTAAGTTGATGATCATATGTGTACACAATTATGCGTGCGAGTACTCACTGTACCAAGGTCGTTCAGTTGCCCGACTTAAGCCAGTCTTTAGTGTTCATTATTTGCATTTTATAGAAAGTCTATGGCTCAATGCAACGCAATTAGCAATTAAATCTGGCCAATTGACATTTCATTCAAACTCGCAAATATGCGATACCAATCATTAACATCAATTGTCTGCTGTGTGGCACAAGAATTTCAAATTCGAAAATTGCTTAACCAAGCCCTCAGGTCAAATTTTTAACGAGCATTTCATTTTTTTCGGCTGGCTTAGCCCACGCCTCCTAATAATAAGCTCCGGAAAAAATTGTTTTCTCTTAAGTTTGAAAATTTTGTACAAAACAATGAAGGCATTGTTTTATTATTGGATTATCTTTACAAGAATTTGCTACTGAACTGTGGATAATTTGAAAACAGAGAAAAAGTTAATTATCTTTATTAATAGTTATATGGACAATGGGTTTAGTTGCTTACACTTCTCTTTAATGGTCGACTTCAAAGAAGTTTAATGTCTTTGCATTCCCTGATTTTTAATTACAACCCAGTGCTGGAGCATACATGTTAAACCAGACTAATAATAATATGATTGATTGTGTTTTTGACATAGCTTAAGGCATAGAGGCCTAAGTGGGAGAGCGGCTAGTCGCTCGCAGCCATCGCAACCTAACCTAACCTAAGGCATGAGGCATATAACTTAAGTTGTCCTAGCAAGAACTAACAATGCACCAAAGACAGCTGGTCTCTAATTCCTCTCGGTTCATTCATCAGTAGACTTAGCTATGTAGCTGAAAAACGATCGTGGTTTATTCTTAATTTCTAGTTTTCTCTTTGGAGTTCCTATGCAAGTGATATACGCCAAGACTTCAGAATCACAAAGATGATTAACTGCCATTGAAGAAAATATCTGGAAAAAATTTGTATCATGAACTCAGAATTTTGAATTTGTGTCTGCTAAACAAAACCGACACTTACACCAAAGACTATAGAACAGTGGTGTCCAAACTCACACAATGAAAGCGTTGCGCTTGTGGGCGAAGCAGCGAAACACGAAGGCAACGTGACGTTTTACTGCTTTACACTGAAAAATAAAATGCGTGCGATTCAATATAAAACAAATTAAATCGATGCGCAGCATATTTGTATTGTATCGTCGATATTGGCGTGCTGAAAAGATGAAAACAAAGGTTAGGATTTTTGGCTCATTGAGAACTAATTTTTGCATAACTCACCCAAGTCGATGTCTCCTTTGTATTCTTTAATCCGTAAGAGATCTGATAGTTGCTGATCGGTTAATTTGTTGCGACTTTTATTAAATATTATTTTCATAGTGGAAAACGTAACCTCACAATTTTATGTTGTACCGAACATTGAGTATAGTCTACCAATTTTATTTTTAAGACAATAATATTTATTATCGAGTTCTTTAAAGGAATTTCAATATCATCTCGTAATTCTTTTAGATCGCTTTGGATTTCTGCGTTATGTTCCTGGACTTCGTGCAGATCTATCAAATTTTTAATGCAGCTTATGTCTTGAAATCTTTGGTTGCAATTATTTTCAATTGATGTCACGATGTTGGCATAATTTTGAAAGAAGTCCAAATTATTCAATTTTAAGCCAGAAAAAATGAGTGAAGCTTTCTTTAGAGATTTAAGGCTATTGTTTTTGAGTTGGTTTTTGAGTTTAGTTAATGCAGCTTTCTAGTAAAATGGTGTATTATTTTTACAAGAGTTATTATATTGGTCCAGTTGAAATTCCTTATTTTCCAATGCACTGACAAACTCATCGGTAGTCGGTGTTGGTGACGATTTAAAAAATACAATTTCTTGTCCTTAATTAAAAAAACGCTTCAAACTCTTTCCGCGACTGAGCCATCGCACTTCTGTATGCAGCAAAAGATCTCCGTAGTCTGCATCTTCTAAAAAACTCTTAAATTTTCGGTGGGTCAGTGCATTGTGTCCGCCTCTTATTCCATAACTTTTTCATTTTTATTTCCTTTGCGAAAAGTGCTTGCTGGTGAATAATGAAATGGAATGTTGGACAAGACAGACCTTTTTGCATTATTCCCCGAGACCATTATTATTTCCTCTCATTACTTTTGCACCATCTGTGCACATAGCGCTCATTTTTTCTTTATTCACAATTGAAAATGCACTGGATTCTAAAACGTCATATAAAACTTTTCCTGTTACATTGCCGTGCAAAGGAACAACATCAAAAACTTCTTCAAAGCAGTTTAAATTAGCATCAACTGTTTTAACACAAATTATTAACTGGCAAATGTTATTGATGTCGGTACTCTCGTCTAGCGATATCGAAAAAAAAGTGCAATTTTCCAGGCGCTTTCTTGCTTCGGAATAAATAAAGCGGCCTATATCTTCGGTTCTGCGTACATGAGTATTACGTGATATGGGAATACCTTTACAAATTTCAACGGCTTTCTGGCACTGCTCTCCAAAGCACTGCAACACATCTGTCGTTAAATTTATAAAAAATGTTCCATCACTAAATGGGCTACATTGTCTGGTCAGACCTAAAGCAACTGAATAAGATGCTAAGATTAGCGAAGTTTTACCAATTCTATTGTTGTCAGGTTGGATGAATTATTCCTTGTCAGCTATAAACATTAAAAAATGTCTTGCCTGCATCTCTAAAATTTTTAAATCTCTCTCCCTCCCCTTCATTTCATTATAATCCCCGTGGCAAAGTTGGTAGTGCCTTTTAATAACATCAAAGGTAAAGCGACATGCAACGTAATGGCACAATAAACATTGAGCGTTACCATCCATATTCTCAATGAAAAATAATTCATTTTCCCAATTGAGATCAAACATTTTTTTCGGTGTAGTGTAAAAATCATGCGCTTTATGGTCTTTCCTCATTGAATGCAGCATAGCGAGTGACTGCGCGTTTGACTTTTGAGCTTCAGCCGAATACATGAGTCGTGAGAGCAAATGCAGCCGAACACGCGCATCGTACGAGAACAAGCTGCTGAGCGTTCTATTTATAGAATACACATATTCTCTCTCTCTATATATGTGTAGGCTGCGACGCCGGCAGAATTTGGTTTGCCAACCATGCGTGGCTGCCTTTTCAAATTTTGGACATCGCTGAACTAAAAGTAAGCCAATCTTACATTTTTTTTAACCATTTCGATATTTTTGAACGCACAAACGCGCAAGCGCCATTTTCTTATTTTGATAGTTTTTAGCACGTTTTCTCTTAAAAAAGTGCCTATTGATTTCATTGACTTTTCATATCTAAAATTGTTCTTATGGTACAAAGAGTTAAAAAACGATGCATAAGAGAACATAACAAACTATGTGATTGCAATTAACTCTAAGCTTTTGCTTTGCCTTATGCAGAAGCCATCTAAATATCTTAATGGAAAAAATGTCGCATACGACATGTCTCGTATCGAAACACACAAATATATTTTTTGAAACAAAGTACAGAAGATCTTCAAATCAAACAAAATACATACAAGAGGTTGAAGGGACCTGCGTGCACCGAGGTGGCATCCCTGTTAAGGCGATAGACGTTATTATCGATAGGTCGGCAGTCATCGTCATCAGTTGTTCAGCAGCCGCCGCCGTGATCAGCAGACTTCAGCCGTCAGTCGTAAATCAGCCGAAATTAAGCCATCTATAATAATCTATATAAAGACACATATTTATCTTACATACATTTCAAAGGACAATTCGTTAGGAAGAAATTTAAAATATTTGGGCTTAAGAATTGTGTCAGGTTTCGCTAAAATTTGTCCTTGTATAGATGGTCTCGAAAACCACTTCTGTTTTTGTCACTTTTTTGAAAAAGGATTTCACTTGCTCTTCACTTTAGCACTAATTAAAATGATTGCTAAGAGCAGTGTATCCAAAAAGCCCGGGGCCGAACACATTCGGAAATTCAAGCGTTTCCGAGTAATGTATCTTTGTGTGTTTAGAGAGAAGTGTAGAGAGCGTCAGAGATGCCTTCTTTTGGGGAACCCTGGCTTAGAGCTATATTATAAAGTAAAAAACGAATTGAAATTGCGTTTTATTTTTACTTTTTTTTCACTGTGCGCATTTTCTCTCTCTCTCTTCTCTCTTCCCCTTCAAAACTTGTTGTGTTTTGCACTCGATTATTTTCTTATCATCCTCTTTATATTTGGTCACTCGAGCCGGATATAAATCAGCCACCTAATGAATCTACAGAGAACAAAACGTGTGAAAATATAACCTAAGAGAAGAGGTGATTATTCAAATGTAGCACAACATTATGCAGTTTTTTTGAACTAGCTTATGTTTCCGGCTTGTCCCCTACATGTATTACCTATTCGAAATAAACTACTAAACCTTTGAGAAGTCCAGTCTTCATAGTATAAATCGCAAGGTTGGGAATATTTGACAACAGTTTGAACAGTTTTTTGATGAAAACCCTTAGCAGTTTCTCTATTTCATTCCGTCTGAGAGTAATCTTCTGATTTGGTTTCTCATCAGACCGTCCCAAGTGTTGTTTAGTTACAATTTTTTAAGGCCTTCTTGAACCATTTCTTGCCATATTATTCCCTTTCCATCATCGAACAGTGTATATAAATTTTCAATATTTTTCTCCCATTTATTTCAATTGATTTTATAATCATTTAATCTTGGCTTTTCACTACTGGCCCCAAAGCGCATGCAAATTATTGTTATGTGCTCAATCAGTGTTAAGCATGCGGCATACGCCTTGGTTTTGGTTTTCTTGTAACCGCTCAAGCCAAACATTCCAACGGGCTTGGACTTGGCTGACTGCCCAACTCTATTGCTTACTACCTGGTCAAGTGAACTACTTGGCTATAAAACAAACACTAACAAAAACCCAAAATAAAAACCAGGCTAGCAAACACTTGCACCGGGGGGAACTTGATTTGATTTAATTGCTTTTTTTTTTTGTACAAAACTCCGCCTCGAAGACGTGGTTCAAGGAAACTACTTGTAAGAAAGAAACGAAAAATTTGTTTTGGAATTTTGAGTGCCAAGCCAAACCCTAGAGTTTAGGAGCAGCAGCCATCAGTGCAAGGCGTGGGTGCAACTTCAGACTCATCTGTGCAACGCAACGCAGGCGTACCATGACGTTGAAGTTGATGATGAAGACAGAATTATGGCTCTCATTTTTAAGGATTTTTGGCCTTGAGCTGGCCATTGGCTGCAACGAAAACGAAATCTCACTCACTCACTTACTCACTCCGTTGGGAAGTAGTCAAGCTGGAATAGTTGTCAGTGCACTTTCAGGCCGGCACAAATATGTAACACTTTATTTATGTTTATATGCCTTGAGAGTGTATTACGTAATTTTAAACAAACTCCGCCCCAACTGCATTTCAGATCTGCAGTGTGTGTGTGTGTGTCTGTCTGGCTGCGTGCCCAGAATTCGCCTGACTTATGCAGCTGTTGCCTGTCTGCCTTGGGTGCGTTTATGAATCTCAATCTTCAGTAACTTGTTAACGTTAACCAGCAGCTACGACCTTGATACACATAAGTAAACCCCCCACCAAAACACAATTAGTTATCGTGACGAATTTTTTAGTTAATATGCTTAACCAATTGCCAGCTATATGAGTATTTAAGTATGTGCTCTGATTTTTTTGCAAACTCATTAGGCCACACTTTTTGTGGGCAAGTCTTTCAGTTTTTGACACGCAACAAATCAATCAATCAATACAATTTTATTAAATTCAAATTAGAGACGGTTACTTGGAGGTTTTAGCTACAAAATAATGGGGTTTTTTCCTTAATCATCGAAAATACTTGAGTCTGAAATCTTTTAAAGTGTAAAAATACGATTATCTGCTAATTGATACAAAAGTTTATGGGTACCACTAATCACTCAAAAAAGAACTGGGTGGTTAGAACATGCAATCGAAATTTTTAGTATTCTTTGAAATTTCAGTGGGTAATATGGCAAATTTGGGTGCAGGAAGTTAATTTGACTTCAAATCAACAGAGAACGTTATGGAACAATTTTGGTATAAGCGCACAATACATTGAAAATTAGAAAATGTTTTGTTAAAAATTGTATTTAGTTTTTTGTTCAATATGAAATGCATTGTTAATATTTCAAACCCTGACTTTCAGAACCTTTTCATGTTTGGGAAAAGGAAAGAGTCAAAATCTAAATTCATACCTAGGCTGATAAGCCATACTGAAAGATTAAATCCCGGCTTTAAATTTACATTTAACTATTTTGCCAAGGAAAATTATAAAATCTCGATTACGTTAGTTTGAAAAGTCTGACTTTATAAGAACGGAGAAAAAGGCATACTATTTATTCCCAAATGAGTCATCTTGCATTATATTTCTCTCTTTTCTTAGAAGTATCAGTTTAATGATTAGCTAATAGCTCTTTTATTGGCCTCCTAAACTTTACGTCAGCAAACTTTAACCTTTTTTTTTTCAAAATATCTTAGTCTTACATGTCATTAAGCCGTTTTCAATTGCTGTTTTCGGTTTATCATTTTTAAAATGGGAGAGGAAAGAACCACAACACCACCCACCCCACCCTATCATTTTGTTGTTAAAGGCCCAGACGGACTGACGACGTAACGAGAAGTTTCATACAAAAATTGAGAGAAGAAGAAGCAGGCGTAACGATTTCCTTGCACTTTATGTTTTCCCCCGTTGGAGTCAAAACGTACTTTTGCGCTTAACAGCGCTGAACAGAGCTTAACATTTCATACGTGGACACAATGTTAATAGGCTGTGGGCCTTATTTTGCAATACTGTTGCCACCAGATGTTACGCGCTGTTACTCTACATGTATGCCATCGATCTGCTGGACTTAACTTAAATAAAAACAATGGCAAACAAAACAAAGCGAAAGAGGCGATTGGAAATGTTTTCGCATGAAAACAAGGTTGCGCTGATTTTGGAGGTGAGAGAACGGGATGCTACCCGAAATATTCGGACTTAAATTTTGTTAACAAGACAAGAGATTGTTTAAAAAGAAGGTTTGTAACATTTGTGAATGACTAACACTTTGGATAAATTGATTCAAATTTCTACCAATATGTGACAGTTGCTAATTGCCGAAAAGTCTTAAAGGCTTTGCGGGGGAGCTATTGCTATCATGGCAGAAGCACAAGTGTAAATCACTTGTCATCAAAACAAAACACACCTGATTGAGCAGTGTGACCATCCACCAGCGAATTTAAAAATGCCGTGAACCTGGACAACGCGATGCAGCGGCATAACTTTTTTGTTCGTTCTGGTCACACTGGGTATACGTTCCACGTTGACGCAATATGTGGTGGCGTAAGCTGAATTACTTACGTCGTCAGTCCGTGGGGGCTTAAAAATTAAAAAAAATAATTTTTTCTATTTTTTAATTTCTCTGACTGGGACTCGAACTTGGGACCTTGAAAGACGCTCTCACTGACACCGCCGCTCAGCCAACGGCAACACACCTCGGATGCTTTCAGCCGCGATTAATTCATATTATAAATTGACGGCGAGACAATCCCGATTTGGATCAATATCAAACCTACTTAAAAGTTTACTTAAAATTTTAATCCCGCTGCAGGGATCAAGTCATTCTTTTTATACACTTGCAGAGGGTATTATAAAATTGTCCGGATGCTTGTTACGCATTGAAGGACGCATATCCGACAGCATACAATATATATATTCTTGATCAGCACAAAGAGCCTAGTTGATTTAGTCCTGTCCGTCTGTTTCTATGCTATCTTCTCTGTCAGTTTTAAAGCTATCCTCACCAAACTTTGCACGAAGTCTTTTGGTACAACTACGCTGCACATTTGTCGGAACCGGTCGGATCGGATGACTATAGCAAAATGCTGTCAAAGAAACGATCGGTCGAAAAACTAGTTTTAGTGAGAAAAACTTTGTTGTTTTCAATTGAAACGCCTCCAAACTTCGTATTTCTTAGTTTACTATGCATTTTCATGATTCCACCAAATTTGGTCGAAGTCGGACATCTATATAGTATAGCTCTCATAGAAAAACAGAGTCTAAAATGTAGTCTTAGTTAGAAAAACTTTTTGGTTTTCAATGTAAGTGTCCTCAAAATTGGCATGCATTTGTTTTATATGCTCCCACATGATTGTACAAAGTTTGGTCAAAATCGAATGACTATAGCATATAGCTGCCATAGGAACGATCGGTCTAAAAACTAGTTCTTGTGAGAAAAACTTTGTTTTTAATGGAAACGTCCCTTACGTTGGCATATATTTATTTTATATACTTTTACACAATTCTAGAAAGTTTTGTCAAGACGGATGACTATAGCATAAAGCTGCAGTATGAATGATCGGTCGAAAAAAGTAGTCCTTGTGAGAAAAACTTTTTTGCTTAAATTGGGATCGTCTTCAAATTTCGTAATTAACAGTTTGTCATGCTTTTCCATGATTGCGCTAGTTTTGATCGAAATTTCACATCTATTTATATAGTATAGCTCCCATAGAAAAGTCTTCTCCTTCTTCTTATTTGGCCCCCCATTTGTCCCAGGAAAAGTATCGCCGCTCACGTTAGCCAGCAGCTTTGCGGATGCATCGCTCTGTTACCAGGGGTTATCAAGGGGAGGATCGCTCTGGGTTTACCATGTTAAACCGGTCAGCAACTTTACCTCACTACATACGCCCCCATAACCACAGGAGAGTTCCTGCCTTCCAAAGAAGCCCCATAGAAAAGTAAGGTCCGAAAAGTAGTCTTATTAAGAAAAATAAAGTGCAAGGGTATACTTCCCCTATTTTTTAAATTATATTTTTAAATTAAAAGCAAAGCTACTTCGTCAGTGCCGAAGTTTAAAGAAACTTGAAACTTTTGTGACCACTGACTTAATATTGTGAAAAATGTCTTAATTTATATCTTGAGTCATTGGGATATTAAATAAAAAACTAAAATAAAAATTCTGTACAGCAGATACAAGAAGTGAGCATCCTATTTTCGCAGTTCCGATATACATATGTGCAGTGAGCAGCTAAAGGACATGTGCAAAATTTCTTTTCGATAGCTTGAAAACTGAGGGACTAGTTTGCGTAGAAACAGACAAACGGACGGACGGACGAACAAGAACATACATATATACTTTATGTGGTTGGAGATGATTCCTTCTATGCGTTCCAAGCTTCTGGGCAAAATTATAATACACCTTTCAAGTGCATAAAAATATCCCAATTCACCTGATGTTAGACGAATTATACTCTGTACCAGAGGTACACCCCATAAAGTATGTATATTCTTGATCAGCATCAACAGCCGAGTCGACATAGCCATGTCCGTCCGTCAGTCCGTATGAACGCATAGATCTCAGAGATGCTAGAGATAGTGGTATGTAATGTATGGGACATATGTTCCTTATACTTGCCGGCAGATTAAGTTTATTTTCAATTTTTGCCACGACACTCAATTAAGAAAAAACGTCATATCTTCGACGGTTTTATAGATAGAAGGTTGGAACCTTCTGGATATATTTATTAATCAGGACTATGTATCGCTCCGCCAAAGGAATGGTAAAGAATGGATGAGCGATAGTCGAGTTATGAGGAAACCGAAAAGTTATGGGCAGCACCGGTCGCAACAGTGAAGGGCTGCACTTCACAGGTACAGAGTTTATTATAGTCGGGTTGACCTAATTTCTTTCTTATTTTATGTAAAAATCCAAATATTCTAAAAAAATCATTAATTTTATTAGTAAAGTGAGAAACATGCGAATTATCTGAAATTTCTAGAAATTTCGCCCAAGTGAACATATTCTTCTTTAATTTGAATATTTGTTTTATTCACTTTTTATTGGCCCGCTCTTGTACACTCACTGAAATATGAGCAATTGACTTTGTTCACTGAATTGAGCAGTTTCACCTGGAACTGTAATTATGTAAATGATAATAAGCCGGCTCTTGGGTGACTGATCTCTTCATCTTATACTCACACAAGCTGCTGTAATTACAACCGGCAACTAATTAAAAACTAAATCAATCCGACTTCAACTACATTGGCGTCGGTCACTTGTCCTAGACACTGACTTCTTTTTTGGAACCGGAAACTTGAACGAGTACAAATGTTTTCCACATGCCACGCCAAAAGACTCGCATAACTCTTTTGGGGTTTTTGGCCAACAACTGTCGAGCCATGCAAATTGCGCAATCCACTGTAACCCAGCAGACAGCGGCTTTTTAAGCCAACATTTCTGTTGTTGTTGGTTGGCGTTTGGTTTTGCTGTTATGATCGATCGGCGCGGCGAAGCGGGCGTGCAAATTTCTGCGATTTTGCGATTTGCTTTATGTTCCACATTTATTGCTATTGCAGTTGACGCCACCGCACCGTTACAATTACAAATTGTTGTTGTAATACGTAAGTGGTGCATAAATTGAAACCCGTTTTTAGTTTTTAGTTTTATGGGGACAGGCTTAAGAAGTGCTTGATTGTATATAAGTCATGAATGTAGACAAATGGTCTCCAACCAATTAGAAAGAAACGCATAAGCATAAAGTAGTAGCTGGAAAAATCATAAAGAACATAATGTGAGAAATTCGAAAGAGTGAAAAAAAGGAAATTAAGGGTACTGTTAATTCAATCATCAAACATTCAATCATCAAAACTATCTCATTCAAGCCATCAATGCACACTGGGCCAGCGACCTCAAAATTTGAACAAAATTTTGTACTCTGAAATGATTTTAAATACAAATGGCAATTTCAGGCCAAAGTTTGGACCACTTTCACAAAATAGTTTTTAAATGGCAGCCGTCAAAATTTGGCTTTTGTTTAAATTACAGCCAGAAATTAAAATTGTAGTCAAAACTATTAAAGCCACAGCAACTTGGTTGCAATAAAAAAGTTACACCCGGTCGTTTACATTAAAAGTAAAAAAAGAAATGCAATTTTTGTCTTTTCAACATTTGATTCCACCAAGGTGCTGATTGGCTGTGTATACAGACCTCACCGAAGCACGGACTATACAGACTTAATGGATATAGTATCTACAGTTTGTTTAGATTATACAGAAGATATTTTGACTGGAGACCTTAACAGCGACCTTCTTCGAGAAAACCATAAGCAAGATAATATGGAAGCCCTTGGGCTGAGACCAGTTAACACCTTAATTACAACGCATTACACATCTACCTGTGATACATTACTGGACGAATTCTTTGTTAATAGGTTAGGTTAGGTTGCGATGGCTGAGAGCGACAAGTCGCTCTCCCACTTAGGCCACGTGGGCCCTTTGCGATGCCATATATTCCCTGTTAAACCCTAGGGTTGTGTTCGGTACTGAACCATTGTGTGGACAGAATGTAATTAATTAGAGCTAGGATCTCTGTGTCGGATGTCTCCGATAGGTTGAGTTGGAATAAAAAATGTGTTACAGGGGCTTGCTTTATAGACCTGGAAAAAGCGTTCGACAAAGTTTGGATCCAAGGACTAGTTGTTAAGCTTATGAGCTTCCAATTTCCACTCAATCTTCTCATACTTATTTACAATATGTTAGCAAATAAAAAAGTTTAGAGTCCACATCAACCAGTCCTCCAGCGAAAAAGACTTCTCCGTAATAAACGGGTTACAACAAGGCACCGTCAATGCACCTATACTATTTAATCTGTATATTCTGGACCTAGTAGAGAAAATGGACAATATTATTGCTTTTGCAGACGACATTGTCATATACCACGTAGACAGTACAATCCAGAAAATAAACGAAAACCTTCAGGATAAAATAAAGACTATAACACGCTTTACTGAAAACTGGCAGCTAACAATTAACTTTGATAAATGCGAAAGTATATTATTCAGGCCCCTATAAGAAAATGCAACTACAACGTTAGGAAGTATTGGAAACATTTCAGCTTAACCAGTAATGACGAAGATGTCCCGATCCCGTCTTCAAGTACAGTCAAATATCTAGGAGTTACTCTAGACCGGTTCCTCTATTTCAACAAACATGTTAACGAACAAATAGCCAAAGCAAACAAAGCTTTCCACCTATACAAAAGAATGTTCTCTTCAAACTTTTGTGCAACAGAGTTAAGGTTATAATGTACCAAGCACTGGTAAGGCCAATTTTGACATACGCCTGCCCAATATGGTACAACATTTCGCCATCATATATGGAACGTCTAAGAAAATTGGAGCGTAGGATGTTAAGATCATGCACATCTTTGTATAGAATGCCAAGTAGCAACTTTACAAAACACCACTCTAATGAAAATTTGTATAAGTCAGCAAAAATCTGTCGAGTAGACATTCAAATAGTTAACTTAACTAGGAACCATATAAGAAGATGTACCGAAAACATAGACAACGTTCTCATAAGAGCACCATTTTTAGAGAGCGAAGGCTATTTTCAACAAGCATTACTGAACGGATACACACCACCAGAAGTATTCATATTTTTAGACAAAAATGGTTATGTCCTAAATAACGAGGGTACCCCAATTTTGTACCACATAAACAGAAGGGCAAACAATAAAATCATAGATTGTAAAATCCTAACAAGCACAAACAAGCGATTCGACTGCAAAATATCCGACAAAGACAAAGCAATGTCGCTAGATACGGCCAAGAAATGTTGGTGGCTACCAGACTGAACTGTAAGATCCCCTTTTCCCACCCCTCCCCCTAACCCCCACTATTAGATTTAGGTTATTTTATCTATAATTAATTATATATGCATTGTTTTTTCCAAATTTTTCTCTGCACTTTACATTCCTAAAATACTTATAGTCATAGCCAGTAAGTCAACTAACGCCATGTATTTCAAAAATGAAACCCTAAAGCAAAATGAAAGCTAAGGACTAGAGAGCTCGACTAGAGACAGCGTCCATATCACAAACTATATACACTTTTGTTTATTTTAGTATATAAGTCATTTGTTATTAATTATTCCAAATAAACAATATAAAAAAATAGGTTGAGTAGGAGGAGTTGACTAAGAAACCTAAGTCTCCTCCTACTTAAAGCGGGGCAATGACACAGAAGGTGCTGTACCGTTTTCCCCTCTCGTCTTCAAATCTGCAGCTTCTACAGAAATCAAAGTGTTGTACGCCTAGGCGTGCTGCGTGCCTGCCTATAAGACAGTGACCCGTCAGGGCCCCTACTAGAAGTGATATGTGTTCCCTTCTGTACCGTGTGTATTGGTACGTTTAATACTGAATGCTGGCCACGTAAGTCTCGCTACCGCACAGGAGGAAAGGTTTTTCCACTGGTCCGTGGCGAGGCGCAGTGTTTCAGCTTTTTTGTGAAACTTGTAGGTAGCCATAGGCATCCCTATCGAGCTCCTCTCTGAAAGGAGCTCGGTGGTTGTGCCTAGTCTGGCCAGTGTGTCCGCAGACTCGTTTCCGTATATGTTCCGGTGTCCAGGCACCCATATTAGGTGAATACTGAAGTGACGGCCAATCTCATTCAGGGATAGGCGGCATTCAGTTAGCGTTTTAGCATTATTTGTGTAAGAGTCAAGTGCTTTAAGGGCTGCTTGACTGTCCGAGTATATAAATACGTGTTCTTCTTTTACCTTGGGAGTGTGCTAAGGTAAGTGGCAGCTTCCTGAATGGCTACCAGCTCCGCTTGGTACACACTACAGTGATCAGGGAGACGGAAAGATAGATTAAGGTCTAGGTTGGGTGAGAAAACACCCACACCTACTTTTTCATCGAGCTTAGAACCATCCGTGTAGATATTGATGGCGTTGGCTCTACTATGGGGAAGGTTGTCCCACTCGTTGCGGCTTGGGATTTAGACGTCGTATAATTTGTCGAACGTCGTTTGAGGTGCACAATAGTCTGTATTAAACGGTATACCCGCTTGGTTATTGAGTATAGTAAAGTGCCCCGAATTACCTCTGCTCCAGGTATCGGGTATCCAGGTATTCATAATGCAACAAATAATATGCAGACTTGGAAATACTTTAAGAAACTAGTTACAGACGAATTAATCCCAAAATTTTTGCATTCACCTGTATCTGAAATTACAACTAATACGTACCTGAATAGTCCGCTTTATAAAGAATGTAAAAGTTTTTCTTTTCTTGTGTAAGCGAGTCTGAGGTCCTAAAATAGATTTCATATAAAAAAATAAAATGCTACTGGTCAGCCCCAAATTTATTAAAATAGTCGTACATAACCTATGTCTTTAATACTGTTCTAGCAACCTCAGTTTTCCCAGACTCATGGAAAGCTGCCAAAGTGATTCCAATCCCTTAAACTTCTAATGACTCTTGGCCAATATCAGTACTTCCGTTCTTATCAAAGGTTCCTGAGCGACTGATGGCGACGCTATGAATGAATTCATGACCAAAATTGACTATTAAACGACAAGCAATCAGGATTTCGTACAAAAAAGAAGCTGCACCACGGTGACAGAAGACATTCGGAAACAAACTGACATCGGCCACGTTAAATTATTAATTCTATTAAATTATAGTAAAGCGTTTGAGACCGTCAACAACGAATTACTTTGCACTAAATTAAGCAGAATGTATAGTTTTTCTAGAACTTAAGCAATCGTACCCTTGGAATCAACGTCAACAAGTTGCCACACAGACTGCGTCTTCATCACACCTAGTCCAAACCTAGTCTGAGGACCGCTACTGTTTTCTGTACATGTTAATGACTTGCCATCTGTCCTGTCTAAATGTGAAGATGTTAGTCGTCCTATGAGCAATTTTGCTGTTTGTGTCCTAGTATGTAACAATGACCTCATTAAAATCAATGATTGGGCTAAACGAAATGGCCTTTGCCTGAATCTAGCCAAATCGAAATGCTTGGTTATAGGTAACAAAATAGTTAACACTGAAAGCTTAATTTGTACGGACTTCTCAGACATCTTTATGTTACCAAGAACTTCATTCCAACTAAATTAGGACTTTTGATTGCCAAGACCTACTTGACTTCTAGACTTTTTATGGCATTGAGATCATAGGTAACTGTGACTCAAGAAACCAATACAAACTCAAAGTAACGTTGCCAGATACATATTTAATCGTGGCCGCTTTGATAGAATTTCTGACGTTGCAGTAAAAATCTTCGATCTTCATTTAGAATCTTGGACAACCCTTCGTGCTTTGATAATGCTTCAAAAAATAATTTGCTCACACGAACTCACGTATCTTTATGAGATGTTGAACTTTTTGTGCGTCGAGAAGATCGAATAATAAAATCTAGTTACAAGCCAGCATGTTCTGAAAGACACTTCTTCATATATGCTGTTCGCAGTTGGAATAATCTTCCTCATAATTTTAAATCCTTAATAAATGCCATGCAGATGACAATTAAAACATAGCAGATCTATAAGAAAGGAAAGGGAAAGAGTTAGCTAGTTAGTTATTAAATTTTTATTAGTTTTTTCGGTATACGCATAGAAAGAGTGGAGTTAAATAAATATAAAAATATAATATTACCGTTGCTTTAATCCACCAGCCAGCGAGACAACACGCCTGGCGCCAGGTTGCGATGCGCAATAGATTTGTTGTTGTTTTCGCTTCGAAGCCGTCTGTCTTGTGTGCGTGACGTAGCGCCAGCTATCGAAAAATAACTCCCGGGAGCAATGGGAGCAGAAAAGAGCAAGGCCGTGCCCACCGATGGTATAAAGAGTCAAACCATTTACATTTTCTTACTTGATTTTTAATGATTCTCGAATATACGAAGATAACTTCAGTGTTTCGTAGTAGACTTAAACCACCAGATTTGATTCGGTTTAGTAGTTCAAGCTTAATATTTAATCATAATTACGAAAACAGGAATTTTCGTACGATTAACCCTCAAAAGCACGAAAGCATGGAAAAAAGTATCATTTTAAAACTACTTCAGTACGGATCAAACCGAATAATTTGTTTGATTGCCCAACTGAATTGAGCTTCAAATAAAAAAAAACGACAAAATTAATTCACACTTTTTATGTGAACTACTAGCTGAATTCCCGGCTTAGCCCGGGCTCTAACGATTCTTAAGAGAGGGATTATATTCAATCTAGTGCAGGCTGCATGTCGGTATAAACATTTTTGGACCGTTCGATCTTTTTCCCTTTATAAACGTCTTCATGATAATCTAAAATCAAGAATATTTTGCAAATTTCGTGACTTTTTTGACCGTTTGGTTAATTCTTCCTATTTACCAGTCTACAATTGCTCTATCTATCAAATCACAATAATCCAGCTTCAAATCAAAAATTTGCAAATTTCGCAATATTTTGGACCTTAGAATCCTTCGCGGGCAAGCGTTGCCCAAATTTTATGGCAATCAGATGAACGGTAAAGTTTTTGAAATTTTTCGGTTTTATGACCATTTCCGGCCTATTTCTTCAATTTAGATACCATCGCGGGCAAGCGTACAACCATTCCCCAAAGCTTCATCAAAATCGAACATTTTGCAAATTTCGCGGTTCTTGGACCATTTTCCGCCCATATCTTCTACTTGGAAACCTTTCCGGGCAAGCGTCGAACCACTATCCAAAGATTTACCGAAACCTCAAATTTGTTAATTTTCGCGGTTTTTTGACAATTTTCTGCAAATTTCTTCAACTTAGAAACCCTCCCGAGCTAGCTTTCAATTCATTCCCCAAAGATTGATTGCAATCGGATGAACGGTATAATTTTGCGAATTTCGCGATTTCTGACCTTAGAAACCTTCGCGGCCAAGCGTCCAACCATTGACCACAAAATTTCATCGCAATCGGATGAATGGTATAGTTTTTGAGTTATCGCGGTTTTTCGACTATTTCTCCCATTTTTTCTCGAGGTTGCGACCAACATAAAATTTTTCAAAATTTTGTGTTGAAAAACTATTTGAATTAATTAGTTTTCCAGTGTAGTTTGAGCTCAATCGTATCCACTTTAGCATGCAGAATTCTAAGAAGTCGTTAGCTCCAAAATGAATTGATATTTCTACATACAAACATATGAACATAAATGGCGGTTGGTCCGCTAATTAATAGGGTTTTGGCCCCAAAGCGTTGGCAAATTGGCCACGTGCGTCATGTGGGTTGTCCACTTTTGGCTTGCACCTTTTATAGCCTACATTAATCCCAATTCCCACTGCTTGTTACATTTGCAGCTGTTATGCAGCGTATTGGCTTTGGCTCAGGCCCAAAACTATCCGGCACGGTTAAGCATTCCAGGTGCCGTTCCATCAAACATACCACATCGACAACAGCCGGTGCTGCGCGTGCGTCGTCCGGGCTCATCTAGTCAATTGCGACAGCAACAACAACTGAACACCATACTGCCAGCGGTAACGCCGCGCATAGCCATTGAGGAGCCACGACCAGTGACTGAAGCGGCGGAGGATGAGCAGCCGGAGCCATATCTGCCAAATTTACTAAGAGAACAGCAGCTGGCCCAGGCACAGCAGTCACAGTTCCAGCAGGCAGCGGCAGCTTTTCTGAATGGTCAGCAGCCTATAGAGGCGCCCACGCCGGTACAGCTGCTGCATGAGGATTCTCAGCCAGCGGCCATATTGCCAGCTCCTCCTGCACGCTTTGGCTCGCCTCTACAGCGTCCGAGTGCCTTTAACGACTTTGGCATAGGTCGCTTTGAGAACTCGCAACGTTTTGGTCTGGAGCGTCCAACGCCCACAGCAGCTGCTCCACCACCGCCGCCGCCTCCTCCTCAGCAGCCTCAGCGTGTGGCTGTCATTCGCACACGTCCTGCTAATGCAGCGCGTCCTGAGCAGGCACCCCAGCCAGTGCAGCGTCCACGTCCCAAGCCCATACAACCGCGCCCTCTTATTGAACAGAATCAGCTGCAGGATGAACGCTCTGAGCATCAGCAACAGCAGCAGCGCCGTCAACGTCCCGTGGCCCAGACCCTACGAAAGTGGCGCGAGGAGAACGAAGATGGCAGCATCACCTGGGGCTATGAGAACGATGATGGTTCCTTCAAGGAGGAGCTCATTGGCACCGACTGCATCACCAAGTGAGTACTTACTCAGTGCTACTCAGCATCATTTAGGTTGGACTAAAATGACATCAAAAACTGTGAATGCATTCGCAGTTTTCGACGAACTTTTAGTCAAACCTAAATGATGTTAAGGAGCACTGTGCTTAGAAAACCTTTTCATCTCTCATTTTCTGTGTGCACACAGGGGCACCTATGGCTACATCGATCCGGATGGCAACAAACGTGAATACAATTACGAGACGGGCATCAAATGTGACCCGAATGCCCGCGACCAGGATGAGGAGCTGCAGGAAAATGGCTTCATTAACTATGAGGAGAATCGCGCCGTCTTGCCCAACGGCCTGGAGATCGATATGACGCAGCTGGGCAAGAAGAAGTCCAAGCGTCCCAGTAGCATCTACCGCAACTAATTCTTAAGATTTATGATTAATTCGTCGTGTATTTTATTTTTGTGAGTGAAAAAAATTATACAAATCTCTCGTCTTTCAGTACGGACGCTGACGTCTGGCGGGCGGGGGCAGCCGATTCGGTGGCGTTATGGATATATCCAGGAAGTCACCCACCGTGAATTTGGCCTGGGCCAGCGTCTTGTTGTCATCGATGCCTTTCTGTCCCGTGCAGGTGACGCCTATTTCTCGCATTTGAAAATGGTTATTCCTATAGTTAGGATACACAATGGCAAAGTCGAAGTAGGTGCCCTTCTTGCGTGTATCCGGATTGACATCCCTGACCAGCGAAGTCAACTCGTGGAGCGTGGCATCCTGCCAGGTGTAGATCTGCAGCTCATTGGTGGGCACATTACCGTACATGTACTCGGAAACAGAGTGATGGCGGCCAGTGGAACAGAATACGCGCAACAGCAGCGGGCAGGTCTAAATAAAACAAAAATTAAATGACATCGATTTGCCGGCTGCGGCCCACAGTTCGTCGTACCCACCTTCTCACGATCAATTTGCTTTACTTGCGTCTTCTCCTCTACTATCATTGACTCCACATTAGCCATGTTGTTGTCTCTAGTTTATTATATCTGTAGATTTCGAAAGGTTTAATAGAATATAACTATATTTTAGCTCAAGTTTTCGCTATTTGTTTGATTTTTGGTTGTTTACCGAAAAACAGTGTTGGCAAACGTTTAACAGCTGACTCGCTTAGAGATGGCACATTTGTCACTTGATGCAGAAATCACGTGTGCATACAAGTGACACGGTCATATTTATAGTGGTATTCCAGAAAGTGATTTTTAATTTTGCTCTCCAGACCTAAGCTTATCTTATAACCTGTTAAAGAAGCTCCATTTTGTCAAATCGGCTTAGATTTATTAAGCTTGTATGACTTTTAACCCTATAGGTAAGATTTTTTTTTATCATCCCCAACTTGGACTAATAAATTCAAATCACGCGCGTACTTTCAAAAGCACACGGTGCGCGAAAACAGTCGATAGGCAATCAGCTGTTGATGACGCACGCCATCGTTATCGATAACGTGCGCTGCCTCTATCAGCTGCGTTTCGCTGCAGCTGCTGACGCCAGGCGCCGGCGCGGCGGTCTATAAAAGCAGCGCCTCAACCGAAATATGGCTCATTTAGTGAGCAGCATCGGCTTAAAGCGCAACTAAGCGGCATAACTCTGAATTGATTGTCTGACATGGGATACTTTGGCCCACCACAGTGGCCATTTTGTAATTTTTTTTTTTTAAATGGCTTGACAGCCCCAAATGGCTAAAGCCGAGCCTCTCTCAATCTCTTGGCTTGTGCGCTTCTAATTTTCGCACAAGAGAAAGGGACCTACAGTTTAACACCGAATCCGAACGGCAGTTTGAGAAGCTTTTCATAGCTAATTACTACAAAGCTGGCGCCAACAGCAGAGAGGGGAGACCGGGTGTAAAGTTTATTCAAAGAAAAAAATTTTTCATTGGATGTTCCGAGGCGGAATCGAACCCACGACCTCTTGCACAGCGGTCGCGCACACTAGCCGCTGAGCCACCCGCCACACATAACATAATATGTACATAATATTATTTGAATGATGTAATTTTTTCCCTAATTTACAAAAAAAAGTTTTGAAAACGCAACCGCCGCTCGCTGCTCATAATCCTAGTCCCGTCTCTTACGCTAACACATTTCGTCAGTATACGGTAGAAATGCATTTTCCCCCTCTTATACAGGGTGGGTCAAAAGAAGTCACCCTATTGGAAGATGCTCTTATTTTTACAAATAGCCATTTGTGGACTAGACAGATGTAGAATACAAGTGAACAAGCCATGGATCGATATACTTGCCAAGAACGCGGAATAATCGTGAATAATCGATTTTTCGACCAAAATCATAATGAGCGATGAGTCTCATTTCCACCTCAGCGGGTACGTGAACAAGCAAAACTATCGATTTTGGGGCACCGAAAATCCACGAGTGATGCGCGAGGAGCCCTTACACCCGCTCAAAGTTACTGCATGGTGCGCTGTTCACGCTGGAGGAGTCATCGGGCAATTTTTTTTCGAGAACGCCGCTGGTTAAACGACAACAGTGGACGGTGCGCGTTATAGGCTCATGTTAACCGGGTTTTTTCTGCCGCAATTGGACGAGAACATGTGGTTCCAACAGGACGGAGCAACGGCACACACTGCGCGAGCCACCACCGACATTCTGAAGGCGGCGTTCCCGGGTCGCCTCATCTCTCGTTTTGGCGATTTGCACTGGTCTGCAATATCGCCCGATTTAACCGTTCTAGACTTTTTTTTTTGGGTTTTTGAAATCCCGTGCTTACGTAACCAAGCCCGAGACCTTGAAAGCCCTCAAGGACAACATTCGACACGAGTGCGAGAATCTGCAGCCCGAAGTTCTTGCCGAAGTGATGAAAAATGCCATAAAACGAGCCCGTATGGCAATCAATTGTAACGGCGCCCATTTGGCCGATATCATCTTCTCGAAATGACCAATAAAATTCTAAAGGTTCAAATAAATATAATCAAAAAACAGAATATACGTTTTTTATTTAGAAAAAAAAATGAAAGCCAAAAAACATCGGATGACTTGTGACATTTTTTAAACAAATTTTCCAAAGATTCGTTGTATATGTTTTTCATTGTGACTATTGTTGTTGGGTTAGATGTGAATATTTTCTTGAGAATGCCATGGACATCATTTCTTCTAGTGGTCTTTTATGATTCTTTAAAAACTGTTCTGCTTCCTTGCATATTTCAACGTAGTTTTCCACTGTTTTTACTGATTTTTGGAACCTTTCCAAGGCCTTGAAGGCTGGAAAAATGAAATGCCTTACAATCCTTTTTAGAAAATGTTCATAACAGTATAAAACGTGTTATGAACCGACTTTTTCATCTGAGTCCATATATCGGTTGCCGGCTAGCTAACGGCTGGCTCAGGGGTGAGCAAGACCCCGATACATGGACTAATCGGATAACAAAATATTTTTTTTTTTCTGGAATTTTCAGACGGTCACTTCAGCTCCGTTTCCGCTTACCTGGGCAAGAAGATGTTTTTCCCTGCCCTCTGAGCTCTGAGCCATAAGTTGGCTGCTCAATGGTTTCTGGCCAACTCCCTAACCTTCTCACTTCCGTCTTATATCACATCTGCCACATTGAGCTGAGCTGAGCAACTTCTTATACAGCGTTACTTTCCGCACTGGCCCACTTGGTTGATGTACGTCCTTTTTTCTATAAACTAAACACATTTTTTCTATCTTTTCCTATCCTGGGTACCACAGGGACATAGACAAATTAATAAAAAAAATAAATACGGAAATGAATACTTAAAACTAATGAATATTTTCAGCACAGCGCATATTTTAATTTTTGATTTTAAATATATTTAATTTAGGTTAGCTTAAAAATGTTGGGGCATTGCTTTTGATCCATTAATTAATTTGCCGATAAATATATATGTGTGAGAATGTGTGTGTTAACTAATTTAAATTTTTTTTGTACCGGTCAGTCGCCTCTCTCTGGAGGTAGGAAAAATTTGAATGCAGCCTGCCTCAAAATTGGCTGCTAGACCAGTCAACCTCTGGACCCCTTCCAGTTTCTCTTTTTAATTTTGCATAAAAAAAATTAAAAGGGCATAAAAACCTGGGGCCACCTGGATCCTTCCTCTGAGTTATTTTATGACTTTAAAGTTTTGAAAATTGGCATTTGATGGCATTTGATGCCCTTGAAAGCGACTTATTTTGCTTCCCAGATATTTCTTCTTCCTGGGCTTCGAACTCGAATTTTGCAGCATGACATTTGATGCCCTTGAAAGCGCCTTATTTTGCTTCCCAAATATTTCTTCTTCCTGGGCTTCGAACTCGAATTTTGCAGCTTGACATTTGATGCCCTTGAAAGCGCCTTATTTTGCTTCCCAAATATTTCTTCTTCCTGGGCTTCGAACTCGAATTTTGCAGCATGACATTTGATGCCCTTGAAAGCGCCTTATTTTGCTTCCCAAATATTTCTTCTTCCTGGGCTTCGAACTCGAATTTTGCAGCTTGACATTTGATGCCCTTGAAAGCGCCTTATTTTGCTTCCCAAATATTTCTTCTTCCTGGGCTTCGAACTCGTTTGGGACATTTGATGCCCTTGAAAGCGCCTTATTTTGCTTCCCAAATATTTCTTCTTCCTGGGCTTCGAACTCGAATCTTGCAGCTTGACATTTGATGCCCTTGAAAGCGACTTATTTTGCTTCCCAGATATTTCTTCTTCCTGGGCTTCGAACTCGAATTTGCGCTTGCCCCCCCCCACCGATGCCCCCTACTTCCCATTCTTCCTCCTCATTTTCAGCTGACATTTGATGCCCTTGAAGCGCCTTAGCTCCCTATTTCTTCTTCCTGGGCTCGACTCGAATTTTGCAGCATGACATGGCCCTTGAAGCGCCTTATTTTGCTTCCCAAATTTTCTTCTTCCTGGGCTTCGAACTCGAATCTTGCAGTTGACATTGAAGCGCCTTATTTTGCTTCCCAGATATTTCTTCTCCGCTTGAACCAGATCATTAGGAAAGCATAATCAAATAGTCGGGAAATTGCAAGTCTCCAGGGATTTTTTATCCCCTCTTTCCCCTCGACTTCGCTTCACCAAGCCATCGCAACGCCGATCTACCGATATCCCGATATCGGCCCATCTCCAAAAACCAGTGATGCTTGTGTTTTTGTTTACGTTTTGTTTATTATTTTTAGGTTGATAATATTCGTCCGTAACAAACGGGAACAAATTTGTCAACACTTTTAAGGTTTATTATGTGTTGGTCAGTAATTTGACATACAATTTGGCTTTTAATTCCCTTTTCAATCATTTTTTTCTTTAAATTTTGTAGAAGAGACGACATATTGTTTGCATTTCTTTCGAAAATTGCGGCAAATGTTATGTGTGATATATTCTGCAGGATTTCACTTAATGATATTACAAGAATCTGCAAATCCCAAATAAATTGAAACATAAAACTAGATATTCACCAATTTTTTTTTTGGGCTTGATAAATGAACTATCGTTATCGATAGTTCGGGGCTGGCGAAGTTTATTTAATATTGTTATTGGCCATGATCACGTTGAGTGTAAAACCCTCCCAACTTGGATATGTCAAGAACTATGGAACGGCATATGAGGCATGGACAAAACTAAGAGACGTACATCAACCAAGTGGGCCAGTGCGGAAAGTAACGCTTTATAAGAAGTTGCTCAGCTTACGCATGACAGAGGGTCAGCCATGACCAGCTATTTAAATTTGTTTGGCAAACAAAAAATACCGGAACTATCGATAACGATAGTTCATTTATCAAGCCCAAAAAATAAAAATTGGTGAATATCTAGTTTTGTTTCAATTTATTTGGGATTGGCAGATTCTTGTAATATCATTAAGTGAAATCATGCAGAATATATCACACATAACATTTGCCGCAATTTTCGAAAGAAATGCAAACAACATGTCGTCCCTTCTACAAAATTTAAAGAAAAAAAATGATTGAAAAGGGAATTAAAAGCCAAATTGTATGTCAAATTACTGACCAACACATAATAAACCTTAAAAGAGTTGACAAATTTGTTCCCGTTTGTTACGGACGAATATTATCAACCTAAAAATAATAAACAAAACGTAAACAAAAACACAAGCATCACTGGTTTTTGGAGATGGGCCGATATCGGGATATCGGTAGATCGGCGTTGCGATGGCTTGGTGAAGCGAAGTCGAGGGGAAAGAGGGGTAATAGAAGTCCCTGGAGACTAGCAATTTCCCGACTATTTGATTATGCTTTCCGCTCAGCGAGAGACACGTCGAGCGATTTTGGGAAGAAATAGGCTCGGCAAAAGTCAGCGAAAATTCGAGTTCGAAGCCCAGGAAGAAGAAATATTTGGGAAGCAAAATAAGGCGCTTTCAAGGGCATCAAATGTCAAGCTGCAAAATTCGAGTTCGAAGCCCAGGAAGAAGAAATATTTGGGAAGCAAAATAAGGCGCTTTCAAGGGCATTAAATGTCAGCTGCAAAATCGGTTCGCCGGAAATATTTGAGCAATGCGCCGGGATAGATGCAAATTCGAGTTCGAAGCCCAGGGAAGAAATATTTGGGAAGCAAAATAAGGCGCTTTCAAGGGCATCAAATGTCAAGCTGCAAGATTCGAGTTCGAAGCCCAGGAAGAAGAAATATTTGGGAAGCAAAATAAGGCGCTTTCAAGGGCATCAAATGTCAAGCTGCAAAATTCGAGTTCGAAGCCCAGGAAGAAGAAATATTTGGGAAGCAAAATAAGGCGCTTTCAAGGGCATCAAATGTCATGCTGCAAAATTCGAGTTCGAAGCCCAGGAAGAAGAAATATTTGGGAAGCAAAATAAGGCGCTTTCAAGGGCATCAAATGTCAAGCTGCAAAATTCGAGTTCGAAGCCCAGGAAGAAGAAATATTTGGAAGCAAAATAAGGCGCTTTCAAGGGCATCAATTGTCAAGCTGCAAGATTCGAGTTCGAAGCCCAGGAAGAAGAAATATTTGGGAAGCAAAATAAGGCGCTTTCAAGGGCATCAAATGTAAGCGCAAAATTCGAGTTCGAAGCCAGGGAAATATTTGGGAAGCAAATACTCGGAGGATCGTCGCCTCCGGAATTGAAGCAAAATAAGGCGCTTTCGGCACAATGTCAGTGCAAAATTCGAGTTCGGCCCAGGAAGAATTTTGGGAGCAAAATAGGCGCTTTCAAGGGATCAATGTCAGCTGCAAAATTCGAGTTCGAGCCCAGGAAGAAGAATATGAAGATAGTTTAGGCCGCGCGCCAGTCGAGCCCGAAGAATATTTGGGAAGCAAAATAAGTCGCTTTCAAGGGCATTAAATGTCAAGCTGCAAAATTTTCAGCAAAATTTAAATTTTCAAAACTTTAAAGTCATAAAATAACTCAGCGGCTAATTTTGTAGAAGCAAAATTTTGGAATCAATTTAAATTTAAATAGATTTCCCGGCTCGGTGAGCAAGTTTAAAAATGTGATTTGGTGTGAAATTAAACAGAAGTTTTTGTGCAGATGCAGCCGGTGTAAATTCAGAGCAGGACCAGGCAGACAGCAGAGACGACAGGTCACCGGAGGAAGGATCGGCCACCGCCTCCAGATGGCCCCAGGTTTTTATACCCTTTTAATTTTGTTTATGCAAAAATAAAAAGAGAAACTGGAAGGGGTGCAGAGGTTGCCTGGTCTAGCAGCCAATTTTGAGGCAGGCTGCATTCAAATTGTTCCTACCTCCAGAGAGAGGCGACTGACCGGTACAACAATTCAATACAATTAATTCATTTTACAAATGATTCTAGGCTGCAATCGCATATGACCATGGGCGATGTTTTTTCATTCGTGAAAAGTATTAAGGCCGCGCGGTCTAATTTCATTTGGATATCGCGGCCTAAATTCATTACATAGTATGAATTTAGACCCCACGGCCTAGTTTCATTTTTTAATCGTGGCCCTAATTCATTTTGAGAAATGTAATACATACATTTCATGGAGACTGGAGACCGGTGGCGCCCTTTAGAGTAATCCTGAGGGAAACCGGGAAATCTTTGAGTTGTTTAAGTGTCCGGTCTGAGGGGAGAATCCGCGACCACAAAAATAAAATAATTTATAAAAAAAAACCCCAAGGGTTAATAATATAAAAGGGGGAAAATGCATTTCTACCGTTTACTGACGAAATGTGTTAGCGTAAGAGACGGGACTAAGATTATGAGCAGCGAGCGGCGGATGCGTTTTCAAACCTTTTTTTGTAAATTAGGCAAAAAATTACATCACTTAAATAATATTATGTACAACAAGGGTGGCCGGGTGGCTCAGCGGTTAGTGTGCGCGACCGCTCTGCCGCTGTGTCGTGGGTTCGTTCCCGCCTCGGAATATCCAATGAAAAAGTTTTTTCTTTGAATAATCTGTACACCCGGTCTCCCGTCTCTGCTGTTGGCGCCAGCTTTGTAGTAATTAGCTATGAAAAGCTTCTCAAACTGCCGTTCGGATTCGGCGTTAAACTGTAGGTCCCTTTCTCTTGTGCGAAAATTAGGAAGCGCACAAGCCAAGAGATTGAGGGAGGCTCGGCTTTGGCCCTTTGGGGCTGTGTCAACTAGAGAAGCCATTTTACTTTCACTTATGTGCAAAATGGCCACTGTGGTGGGCCAAAGTGTCTCATGTCAGACAATCAATTCTGAGAGATGCCGCTTGGTTGCGCTTTGGGCCGATGCCGTGCACTAAATAAGTCATATTTCGGTTGAGGCGTGCTTTTATAGACCGCCGCGCCGGCGCCTGTCGTCAGCAGAAGCAGCGAAACGCAGCTGATAGTGGCAGCACGTTATCGATAACGATGGCGTGCGTCATCGACAGCTGATTGCCTATCGACTGTTTTCACGCACCGTTTGCTTTTGAAAGAACGCGCGTGATTTGAATTTATTAGTCCAAGTTGGGGATGAGCAAAAAAAATCTTACCTATAGGGTTAAAAGTCATACAAGCTTAATAAATCTAAGCCGATTTGACAAAATGGAGCTTCTTTAACAGAATATAAGATAAACTTAGATCTGGAGAGCAAAATTATATGTAAGATATGCTTATACATATACATATATAAATCGCAGCCTAAATTCATTTTGTAGATTGAATTTAGACCTCGTCGCTTGTTCAGATTGAGAAGTTTAAAATTAAAGGTTTGTTGGTAATGTGTAATTCTTAAATCCCAACGAGAAAACCGGGTAGAATACTGGTAAAATACTGGGAGAGCAACATTAGTACCAGAGAGCATCTCTGCTAAAATAACAAAGTTGGCTGAATTTTATCACGAATTGAATTGTATTGTTTTGAAATATATTTATTAAATTCTAATACATACAAAACAAACAACTTATCTGTTTTTACCCATCATTATGCAATTATTAGCATTTGTAACAATCAGAACATGTACAAAAAATATATTATCAAAATCAAACAAAAAAGCTGCTTAAACTAATCAATTTCAACACACAAAGCCTAAATTAAGTAACTTAATATAAATTTTGTGCCTTTACTAGCTGTGCTCTTCTAACGCACGCTCATCTTAGGGCAGCTAAAAATTCGAACTTAGTTCGAAAAATCAAATTGCGCGCGCCTAAACAGCTGTTCACTGTTTAAGTGCGAAAGTGGCAACGCAGCAGGCTGTGTCTGTATGTTTAGTTGCTCCATGAAACCGTACGGACGTGTGTCGCTCGTCGCTTATATTTTTGACGGCAACGGGTTTCGTCGTTGTTGTGGTTCTCCATAATTATCAAATGGAAAAAGTTCTTTTGTTGTATTGGCCTGTGTAAACAATCAATTTTCGATTTGCAGTTTCCAGAACAAAAACAAAGCGACATGTTGAAATGCCATTAGAGCTGCAGCTTTGAAACTGTGTGTAAAAGTGTGAGTGCGTGTATGTGTGTGTGCGCAAAATTGCAATGCGAAGTATCCGTATCGAATTTTCTTGATTTCCCAAGACGTATGTATGTACAATGTACATGTGTAACTGCTGACTACAAAATTCCGCTTAAGTTGTATGGATAGACAATATACTAGGTAAGATACTAATTAGAGTGTAACAACAAAATGCCGGTTATACTTATGTAAAGAATGTTCACCAGGAACAACAATCAAGAAACCTGATTTCTTGATACATACATACAAATGCACTTGAATTACTAGAATTCGAGTACATACACCTAAATATACTCACCCACACACTCACAGACATTCCCCCTAAGGCAGATGCCAGTCAGCTACAGCTGTGTTTTTGTTGTTGGTTTAGCCCCAGCAGCTGTGCTCTGATAACGGTGTTTGGCGTATTATGGAAATAGAGTGACAGTGGAAAGGGAATGGGGGGGGGGGGCTCTCTATCTCTGCCTTTTTTTTAGGCGAGTGCTGCTGAACTGAACGTGTGACGTTTCTTTTATAAATTGTTCAAAGGGCAACTAGGGGGTTAATCTGGGGCGAAATTTTTTGGCTCGGTGCCCAGTGCAAAGGGTTGTTGTTCATTTGGGGAAAATTACAATTACGACTTAAACATTTTTGATTTGTTTTTGTTTTTTTTTAACAATAACTTCTTCGCCCACGATTTCAATTCATTCCCTCAGGCCAGCTGGTTTTCTTAGTTTCACTGATTAATGTTTTCACACACTCGTTTTTGTGTGGTTGATGGTTTTTTTTGTGTCTTTTGTTTAGTTATTTATGGATTGCGTGTCTTACTAAAAGGTCAACCGTGCGGTCTGACCTATGTACGTATGAATTAAAGCGGGTCAAGATTGTATGCCCTAGAGACATACATATATGTATGTACACTAAGGCACATTAAAATAGGTGCTGAAATCATGGAAACACATTTAGTAGCCTTTATATCCACTCTGGTTCTTCTATTGTCCACCTTCTGATCCGTGCCAGTCTAGAGCAGCATGAAATTTTGCTCTAGCCCAGTCTCCATCAAACAGCGTCGTAATAACACGACATTCACAGTTATGCTTGAAATCGTTTTTGATGATTTAGAACAGCGGTGGGCACGAATTTGGTGTTTTGGAGCAGTCCGACAACAACAACAACAGAAACAACCACCCCTATTACTGATGCTCGAGTCCTCAAGCCAGACTCACCCTCCATATATTTGTTTTTGAAGACGTCTCCGCTTGTTTTCGCTACGAAGCGATGCTATTGCGCTTGTCATTCTGTCTGCTTGTGTGCGGCGGCGCCAAGAAGCGAGACAATTTTTAATACGCCAGTTGCCGTAAAATTAACTCTCGGGAGCAATGGGAGCAAGGGCTTGCCCATTGCTGATTTAAAAGGGTCACAGTTAGCCCAAAACACCATACGTTCATCGGTAGCTAATGAATTTTTCTTGCATTCTCCGCACCTTTCAGTTGATTTTCTTGCTTTAAAAAGATCTTAGACTGTCCATTTACTTATTTTTTAGCTTTCGGATTTCACACGCAAAAGCTTGATTTCCTCATCACTTCGTCACCACCTCTAAAATCAGGGATGCAAACCGGTGTAGAATCGAACCAAACCAAAACCGAACCACTAAACCCAGCTGATAACCGAATCGACGTCCTTTCGAAATTGCTAAACCAAACCGAAAAACATAGAAAAAGGGTTTGGCTTGGTTCAGTTCAATGACGAGTTTTAAGACGTGAAGCGCCTACGTTTAGACAATAGCCGTGTTCAGCAAAAAAAAATGATCGCTGAGCATATATCAGAAAAACTTATACAATAGAACCGAGGCAGCAGTATGGGATGGAGCTAAGTTATCCAATTGGTTTGAAAATAACACTAGCGTTAAACAGGGAGCCTACTTTTATTTGCTCTGTATATCGATGACATAGTTGACTGGATTAGAGGTGATGATTTGGTTCTGATGGCAGAGTCTCCGGAGATGCTGCAAGTAATGCTGCATGATGTGTACAACTACTGCTGTATGTGGGGTCTCACAATTAATGTTGAAAAAACCAAAGTTCTACCCATACGGAACAGAGGTAGGATCAGAAATGACGAAAAATGGCGCATCAACGGATCGGAAATAGAACGAGTAAAACTACTTAAGTACCTAGGGGTAACGATCACGTCAAACATGTCACTCTGCACCCATTTACAGCAGAAATTTCATGATGCCATCAGAGCCCTCAACAGCACCTGGAAAACCCTCTTAAGCAACGCAAATGTGTTACAGAGCATTTAATACCTCCCAGACAATTTTAATGTACGCCTCCCAGGTCCGGGGATTCAAGGAATATGATGAAATGGAAAAGCTACTACGTTTTTATTTGAAACAGATGTACAGATTGCCCTGAAATACTCCAAATTACGCCTTGTTTATTCAAACCGGACTCTCTCCGCTGTACTGCCAAACATTAAGTACACACTTCGCTTATATGTGGAAGATAATTGCTTTGCTCGAAGCCCGTTTGGTTAAAACCATTACCAAGGACTTACAGTCAAAAGGTACCCAGTGTTTTGAAGACTGGAGCAGTCTGGCGGAGGTACACGGTGTAGAAATCAGCATCAGCAACTCTGATTCGTGGAAAGAGGCACACCTTATAATTGTGGAAAAAGTCAGCAGCATCCATATGCTAAATCAAATTCGACAAGCAAGAGCAACCGAACACAGAGAGCTCTACAGGCAACTAAACTATTCGTTGGGAGAAAACAACTATTTGAACAAGTGCAGCCAACTCCAAAACTCCACAATATTCAGAGCACAGTGCGAAATGCTGAATGTGATTTTGGCTGAAATCAGAAGACTATACTGGCAACAAGCACAGTTCTCATCGCAACAGCTCATCATCATCCTGAATCGCGAAATTTGCCATTATATTAAAGTTGCTTCAACCTACAGATGGCGCATACACACGGAAGATTTTTCATTAGTTATTGTTAGAAAACTTTTCTGTATTATCAAATGTATTGAATACTAAAGCTGACGGCAAACTGCCAAAGCTATTTTACATCGATTTAATTTTCAAATTTCTAAACACTTTACCATTAAAGGTATTAAAATTTACTTTTACTTAAATAATTGAAAAAAAATCCTTTTGAATAAAATCCCAGTACTCTATGTTTGAGCGTAGTGGCAATCTCTACAATCTCTCAAATTGGCATAAAGATCGGATTTTAAATGGCAGAGTTAAAAAGGTTATAAAAAACGTTGCATCCTTTTTGATATTTGCTTACATAATGTTGAAATGGTCACATTAATGTTAATGCTCTGTTAATTAACATAAGGAAAGATTTTTAAACACTAATTGCCCTGAGTAACGGGTATATCGAAGTCGGGCAGGACCGACTTTAACTTACGCTTTCGTTTTTTATTTGATTTGCTGCACCAGCTGATTAAGATGAAAGAGTAGTGAAAGGTAACAGTTTGGAAGAGGAAACGTTCGATTTGCAATTCGATTGTAAATCTTTCGAATACCAGAACGAACACCTAAAACAAAATCGTTCGATTTGGTTTTCATTTGAAAACGAACAAATATGTGAAAACCGGAACAGGCCTGAATAATGATTTTAAAGCTATTCAAATGTTTTTTAAGAATTCAACTTTGTTAGTATGCATAAAGTCCAAATATTCGGAAACGGAAGAGAGAACTACTTAACCGAACCGAAACCGCAGTTTATTTAGCTCCAAAAACGTTTTTGTGAACCGAACCGGCGAGCCGATTTTAAGTCTGTGTGGACCACTGAATATGGTCTTTCCTAGGTGCATCACCCTAAGCTGTCCGATAAGATGGTTTTAAGATTCCTCTTCGTTTGTATTACACATTGTGAAAATCGTTCAAAAGCAAGCTGCTTTCAGTCGCAAGAAACCACATTGGTATTTTAAAATCCAAGTTATATTTGCTTCTATGGTATAATTTGATTTTAAAATTTTTATTTATCCCTTGACTTGGACTCTGTACATTTGGCTAAACGATATCTCTGCTAAACATTTATTAATAGTTTAAGTGTCTAATTTGCCAAGTTCACTAATCGGATGACAATGATTTCACTTTCATTTTTATGGCTCAGACACAGCGCATCCCAAACAAATCGCAATGCATTCATTCGTTGACCTCATTTATTGCATGCCAAAAATTAATTATTTTTGTAATTTAATTACTTTTGTTATAAACAAAAAAAGCTTGTTATTACATATATTCGCAAACAGCTAACACTTTGCTTTAATCTTGAAGATACGGTATTTATTTGGGCAACACAAAAGATCAATCAAAAAGGAAACAAACAAAAGGAAAGAACCAAAACAAACGACGTCCCCTTAGGAAATGTGTAAACAACAGCACGCCAAGCAAATTAAATAAAATATGTACATAAAATATGATTCGAAACGGAATTCAAGGAAAATGGGGCAGAGGGGATGGGCAACGGAAGCGGCGAATTTGCTTTTAATAATGTACAAACACTTTTAGACACACTCCGCAGTTCATCTAAATGAATAAACGAAAGAACTCAGAACGATTAATTTTGATAAAAACCTGCTACCAGTTTTAAAAGGTTGAGGTTGCGAATTATCTTAATTCCATATAATCAACCTACAATTGCAAGCACAAGCAACCAGTTTCCTTTCAAACTAAACTTTCGTGTATATTTTAAATCGTTAACCTCCTCACTTGACTTTGAATAAATAAAACAAATCGAGTCGTTTGTTAACACGCTAGTCAGATTTTCTGAGATTTAGATATACTAAGCTGAGCTAAATGTACTTTAAACTATGGGGTCACATATCACAACATGCAGGTTTGGCTAACAATTTGCCATTTTGTCAAGCTCAACAGGGTTTTTAATTGTCGCCTAGGTACAATCGAGTTTGTTTACCAGGCGCAACTTGTACTTATCTCGCCACCAAAACAATAACATTGAAGTGCTTTAGCACTCTATAAACTATAGTTCATTTTTTCAAAAGACTTTATCAGTTGGTCTTACTTACCTATATATAGCAACTGATACGGCCGAGCGATGATACATATTTAATAAGATTATACAAAAGAAGGGGCCGGAGAGTTAAAAATCAAAGAAAAATGTGTTAATGAATGGAAATTATGATATATTTTTAGTGGTGTCGATTTCTAATCAAATTTGAAAACCGGTTAGAAATCGAACCGGTTCAGTTATTGGTCTTTTATTTAAGATTTAAAGCTTATATTTATTCCATTTAGTTCCAAAAATACCAATTTACTAGGGATGTAGGAAATAATATCGTTTGTATGAAAATATCGATATTTTTACATAAAAATATCGATATTTTCATACAAACGATATTATTTTCGACATCCCTACAATTAACTCGAGAACATTTTCCTATAAGAGAGTTTTACGAAGAACGTAAAAAACTACTAATCGAAATTGACTGCTAATGCAAACATATGATAAACATATGAGGCCGAATATAACAAAAACAAAATATAGATAATCGAATGTACACAGCTCGCGAAAATTCAAAATTTATCTTTTTCTTTGAACACACCTGGTATTAAAAGTTTTTTCCCCATAGACGTCAAACCTTTGTCTCTTACCATTTCTGCGATGTCTGCGTTCATACGGACAGACAGACGGACGGACAGACTCGACTCGGCTGTTGATGCTGATCAAGAATATATATACTTTATGAGGTCCGAGATGCTTCCTTCTGGCTGTTACATACATTTGCACAAACTTAATATACTCTGTGTACTTCTGGTACAGATTATAAAAATAACAAGTGACAAATTGATGCGTCATATTCATAAAGATTGTAGCTTGCTCTTTACCAATATTGGTTTTACCACGATTTTAACAAAGTTGCCCTGGATCAAGAGCCCTCCACTATAGTTGGTTGGTCAGACTTCGTTACATTGTCTTCCTCGGTTTATAGTGCAACCAGTGATTCCGCACTTGCAGTTGTCTTCAGTATACAAGACTATTTATATTCTATTTATTATTTACATCAGAGAAGGTCAATCTATAGCCCGATTGTTCATATGCAATTAAATATCCGAAGGTCTTGGCAAGCCAACTACAATATAAAGGATTTTCTATTAGGGAGATCATATAAAGATTTCAAATTGTTATATTCCTGATGGAAAACTTATCACAATCCCCGGGTGTGTGCTGCGCAAAAACGGATGTTAGTTTAAATTTGAAGGCAAGAAACTTTCGCCCTTCTATTTCAATTTGGTGCCCACCACTGCTTAATATTGTACATGTATGGTTGAAGCTGCCATACAGTTGCCGCGTATTGCAGCATCTAAATGATTAGTTCTTACGTGGTTCTTAAGTTGGTTGTAATACCACTTGTTTTAACGAAACAAATGCAACGAACGGCCTATTTGTATGCGACCATAGTCATTTTTTTCCGAATAATCGTTTCTAAACAAGAAAGTCGGTCAAGCCCGACTAAAACATACTCTGTACCTGTGAAGTGCTGCTTATCACCGTTGCGAACGGTGCAGCCCACAATTGTATAATTTCCTTATAAAACGACTATCGCTCATCCGATCTTTACCATTCCTTTGGCGGATCGATAAATAATACTGGTTACTAAACGTGTCCAGAAGGAACGAACCTTATATCTATAAAATTGTGGGAGATATGTTCCAATTTGCGGGGGCTTGAGGGGGCGTGGTAAAAATTTAAAATAAGCTTGATCTACTTGCAAGTATAAGAAGCATATGTCCCATACATGCCAAACCTCTATCTCTTACCATCTCTGAGATCTGTGTGTTCATACGGACAGACAGACGGACACTGTCACAAACCTATTATATTCTATCTACCTCTGGTACAGAGTAATAAAATATCGATAATATCATATATCGGCACAACTAATATCATATCGGTATATCCCTTATCGATAAAATATTGACAACCCTAGTTCAGACTTCAAGTCAAGGCGTACTGGTTTTGGTCTCCTGGACAAGCCCGCCAGGATGCAGTCATAGTTGGGGTGAGGTACTGCTAGACAAGCTGCTTATTGTGATTTCGCACTGGGAGGATCTTGGTTTATTGGTGGAGATGATCCGAGGACCATATCGGAACAGCATAGGTAAACATGGATCGTCCTTTAGCCTTGTTGGTGGCTAAAGTTCTGGCCTCCGTTTCGGACTTTGGACTCAGTGGGCAACCAACGGCCGCCACTTTTGGAGCAAAAGACCAAAAATGTTTGTATATACAAACAGGAGTTTTTGTTGTTTTAAATGAAACTATTTTTATAAAGTTTCGAACAACAACGCCGTGCCATGCGTTTTAGTTACTGTTAACTTGCAGTTTTTACTGGCTCGAAGGCACTTACAAAGGGGAGTGACTGTCTTAGGCTGTCTTTTTGGTGTTTTTGCGCGCAAGCTACCTTTGGAATTCCTAAACAGTTTTGCCGTCGCGGGCATGGAGAGACTGCTGTTTGGACAGACATTTCAGGCTCAAGATCGCTGATGAGTGAGGATTTGGTCCCTCCGATTTGGTCGTCCGATCAACCTGATGCCTCCTTTGTTGTGTTGTGTGCCTCTGTTTACAGTTATGCCAATAGCATAGCAAGACCTCGAGCCAGTAAAAACTGCAAGTTAACAGTATTTAGGTCATTAAAACAGTCATAAAATGTAATAGATAGAAGGTTCAATCCTTCTGGGCATATTTAGTAATCAGATATTGGTGAAGATCGGACCAAAAGTAGTCGAGTTATTAGCTAAAGAGGGTACGCTGCTGCAGCGCAACATACACTTTCGTTTTTACAGAGTATATTACAGTCGGGCTTGTCCGAATTTCTTTCTTGTTGTTTTTTAATGATTCACACGTGGGCTTTCCAGTGATCCCGGTTTATCATTCTAGGCTTATATATTTTTATATAAATTCTATTTACCAAATCACTTAATACTAGGCTGAGTCATTTCAAAAATTGCACACATGCTGTCACTAAATAATTAATGGTGAAAACGATAAGTACTTGTATGTTTGTAAGTATGCGATGTCTGTTTAACTTCGAGCGAACTTTATAGATAAACAAACCTTTGTGCGGGTGTTGATTAAACAAGTAAGGGAGCTGTGTTCGAGTGCCCCGACTACAAAATACCCTGTTCCCTTGATTTCGTGTGTTTTCCTTTACATACACACACACTCTCACATACACACACTCTAACATACACACAAACGAATGCGCGCATGCTGCCGCGCGCGATAACTGACAATGCAAGACCCCCCCTCTCTCCCACAAGCAAAATTGATTCGTATATAACTTCGGTGTTTTTTGTCCGATCTTATTGATCTTTTCAGACTAGATAGATACTGGGCCTAACATGATATATATAAAGATTCGAGGGTCTAACTTAAAAACTGTGGCTCTGACAGTTTTTTGCGCTTAAAGGGGGGAGGGGAGGAATTTTGCAAATCTGAAACAAACTCGATTTGAATCTGGTATACACCTACCTACATGCAAAAATTTGTGGCTTTATCTCTTATAGTCTCTGAGAAACACGCGTTCATACGGACAGACGGACGGACAGACGGACAGAGCTAAATCGACTCGGCTGTTGATGCTGATCAAGAATATATATACTTTATAGGGTCGCGAATGTTTCCTTCTAACTGTTACATACTTTTGCACAACTTCATGATCCCCCTTTTCCCATTTTTAATGGGCACAGGGTATAAAAAGTAGGCAATAATTGTTTTTGGAGCGGACGAGTAGACTTGATATAAGTTTCATTTTAAGATAAGAAAACATTACGATTTTCCAGTGTTTGTTTAATTTTTATTTAATGAACTAATCGATATTGGTTTTCTGTTAACTAACATTTAAAATCAGCTCTGAGCTGCTTAACATAACAAAGCTGTACTTAACAATATTATTGATAAATCTAAGTGATAAACAATTGCTTAAAATTTGTAGAAAACTCCGATTTATTCAACTGTTATGAATACAGCTGATTCATTCAATACCTAGAAGAAGAAAATCCACAATCAGATCTGAACAAAACATCATTAAGCCTAAAGCGAGGAGTCCATATCCAGGGGACACGTATAATTTGAATAACAATAAACCTTTGAAGCTGGGTTAGGTTTATGGCTCATTAACCACACACACCCATTTACCTTCATTATTTGGCTGACTGTTAACAACCCCATTAAAACGAATGTCAAGATCACAAATTGCACGCGGGTCAGGAAATGCGCAAAAGAGAATCAAGTTTAACTGAAAACCGTTCAAGATGCAAATACATATAATTTACTCAAGGCCCAACCAATAAGTAGTTTATACATTTAGCTGCCATATATTGTTGCTGCTGCAGTTCGTTTACGGTTTTGGCCAAGTCAAGTCAAGGCGAAGGTCGACACAGAGAGGAAGACAGTGAGACAGAGAAAAAATGAGAGAGAACCCGTTTTTCAAGTGTAACACGCAGCTTCCTCAGCTCAATTCTAACCACTCGGAGTTGGTGGAATTTTGTATGGGTGCTGGTGTCGTGTCGTCAGTCAGCTGATAACCTTGAACATTGCGCATACGACTCGTGAGACAAGCTTCACTCATGATTGTCTGAGTTCTTTTCAACGTATATATGTACCTATTGTCTATGTGTGTGGCTAGTTATTATATTTTTTTTGCACCACAACTCGCTTTGTGTGCGACTAACTAAACATTGAATGTTTATTTGCTTAGTTTTTTTTTCGCTAAAGCAATTTGCGTACATGACCACGTTTGGTTGATTCTGCTCTCAACTTTTATAAATATACAAATGGATCGCAGCGCTCTCTACGCTTCATCTTCGAAACTAGCTTAAGATGATTATTTCACACTTTCCTCGCATTTAAGTTTCCCATTTAGAGTTCAATCAACCTCGAGTACTCAGAGCTTTTTTTGTGCATTGTCTTTTTAAGCCTGGCCAACGTTTTAAACCTGTTTTTTTTTACATCTTACGCCGTTCCCTCGAGTTCAGTGAGCCATAAACAAAAAACAAAAGCAAGCTTTGAAATAAGCGGCAAAATGTGCAATTTTTTTCTATATTTACTGATAACAGGCAGCTAGGCAAGTCATAAATTCTGCCACATAAAAAGTGCTGGTTTTACTGCGGTTGCTTATTGAGGGTATCAATTTGTCTGTATGTATTTTGTGATGAAATGAAACTTTAAGCTTTTTCATAGGAAATAAGTGATAAATGTCAATTGAGGTTGGACTTTGTACATAATTGGTGTTGTTTACAGGAATTGAAACTGCTCAGAAAGAAGTTCTTCTTCTCGTTTTATTCGTTTTATGGGTTCGCAGAGATTTTAAACCACTGGTTCGGTTGATTACATGGCTTTTCAAAGCTAAAAAAGCACGACAGAACATTGTAGCATACACAAAATCGCAAAACAATTGCTGCCAATCATGCACAAATTTTGAAACTCATCCTTAAAAGCTACATCAATCTGATATCCCTACATTTTAATTCGGTCTATGACAAATCCCCCTGTTAGAAGGTTAAACGGCGGAACGTTACCTTAACCAATTTTAAGGAAACGATATAAATTCCAAAATATTTAAACAAACCTAAAACCGTTCAAGAACCTAACACATTAAAACCGGTCCCGCCCAGGTTTATGGGGTCTCTTGAACCGGACCACGAACCGCAAGTTAAATATGAATGTCCTCCCTAACCTGACCACTACTTTTTCAATAAGGGTTCGGTTTTTAAAATTTACTTAAATCATCTTCTTTAACAACATACGAAACCAACTGAATCCTTTTGAAACCGTACTGCACTGGCAACCAGCTCTTCCTGGAGCAACAAATTCACCTAATGGATCGCTGTTTGGCTAAGTAAAGTTTCCCAGAAGCGCGGAAAATATATTTTTATAACGAAAACTATAGAAAAAACAGCGGCGGAAAGTTTTCCGAGGAAGCAATAATAAATACACAATTAGCCTATCGATAGTTGTCATATCGATAGCGCCAAAAATAAATACTTAATAAACCGAATAAAACCTAATATTTTGACGTCAAAAATTGAATAAATGGAGGCAAAAAGTAAAAGTGCAAAAGGAAACGATCTAAAAGTTACAACTGCGAGTACAAAACTGCGTTTGTAAAGGAACTCTAAATACATTGCAGTGAAAAGTTCGTGGGAAAGTGTTGGCGCGAAACTAAAAATAATGGCCTCCAGTTGAAGCAGACGCAACTTGGCGACATCGTGGACTGGGAATAGTGGTTTTAGAGAGAGAGAGTTTAATGTAGCCCTGATGAAGTGGCTTTCGATTCGTTGATAGCAGCTCTTTCTTCATGGAGAATGACTTGTAGCCGAGCACATCTGCTGCATACATATATGATAGTCCCTCCACATCTAACTAAGCCATTTATTTACAACAGAGGTTCATTCATTACATCTGCAGAAGCAGTTAAAGAAGCCCCAGCAGAGATCTCCAGCTGTTGGGGCATCATTGGCTCAACGAATTGCACAACAAGTTGCCACCTAGCGTTATTATGGAAAAGGTGATTTAAATAATAAACCTGCTGTATGGGAAGGTGAACCATAAAGAAAATCGAAAAAAAAATTAAACAAATTAAGTAAAATCGAAAAACGGGAAATATGAAATAAAGATTTCGATAAAATGAATAGCTTTTTATTGAATTTAAACACAATCTGGTCGAAAATCCGGTTTTAAATCGCCAAACATTTGTGAAAGTGGGGGCATGGCTGAAAATCTAGTCCATATTACATAAATATCTCCAAAAATCGGTGGTGCTAAACCTGACCTAACGGTTTACGATAGGTTCGCATCTCCGGTCCGAACCTCTAAAATTTTTGGGGTTTTTCGGTTTGGCTTAACTTTATTTAATGTTTATTTTAGTTACCGTTAGTATCGATTTTGGAGTTCGTTTCCAGATTTAACAGTGTAAACACAGTAACGACTGAGAAATCAGGGCTACAGACTCAACCAGAGTCGGAGAATCAAGGATTTTTGGAAAGACTCAACCTAACCCTGAGAAAATTCATTTTTATTTGCCCCAACCCGAAATTACACCGGAGCACAAAATAACTAAGAAAGTGTTTGGTTCCTTAAAATAGTGAAACATGAAAATGTCTTATCACCATGGAATTACATAAAAAAAGTTTCCGTAAGCAATCATGTTACAGCTACACTCTTTTAAAGTAATTCGAAATGCGTTCTCGTATTTTAAATGCAATCCCGATATTAACATCTTCATTTTAGGGATCCTATCCTTCTGTACTTTTTATACTCTGTACCAAAGGTACACAGAGTATAATAAGTTTGTGCAAACATGTCCGTCTGTCCGTATAAGCAAACAGATCTCAGAGATGGTAAGAGATAGAGCTTCGACATGTATGGGAGAAAAAATGATTATACTTGCAGGCAGATCAAGTATATTTTCAATTTTGGCCACGCCCCCTCCCGCCCCCGCAATATCGAAAAATCGTCATATCTCCCACAGTTTTATAGATAGAAGGTTCGTTTCTTCTGGACATATTAAGTAATCGGGATTCTTTGAGTATCGAGTACTTAATATCGAGAGCTTAGTATCAAATACTTTGAATCGAGTCATATTATAGATTACTGAGTATCGAGATTTGAATATGGAGTATAAAGTAACGCTCAACCGCAAGAATGGGAAAGGCGGAGCATATCGTATACAACATGTTTCTCACCAAGGCCCCGTGAGTGTTAGCCACACTCACACCTTTTTTTTGTATCATGGTAGGTAAGAGTTTGAACTCTCAACTACCTTAATATATTCTCTCCTCGATTTGGGGACGGTGCAGTCGTCTGCAAGGAATTCTAGCAACATAGAAGCTGAAGAGAAGTGGGGAGAGAACTCGGCCTACGGGAACTCCTTGCTTCAGTCTTCTATATTTGGATTTAACAACACAGAACTCAACATAGGCCTGCCAACCTATCAGGTAGTTGGCTACCCAGCTCTTAAGTGTGCTACTTAGAATTATTTTCTTTATTTGCATTGGTGTCTTCGAGAACGTAAGCTAGCCCTGGCCACCTCTGGTCTAAACACTGCAATTCAAGCGTGATCGTGCAACCGTTTGTGATGAGCAGAGGCCAAAGGAATAAAATACGTGGTTATTATTTTTTGCACCGGCTAGGAACATAGGAACAACCAAGGCAAGAGACTGAGGGAAGGGTGTTGCTTGGGACTAAAAAGGAATATTCTTTAGAGTACTGCCCCTTCGTTCATTCGAACCAATAGTTAAGGTTTAAAAATTTAAGGTCCAAGGTTTTGTTTCAATTAGTTAAAAAAAAATATTCTGTATTTCTTTACTTCGATCCTTGAACCTTGCTTAATCGACCCTTTTAAACTGCTTGAGCATCTTGGTGTTAGCAGTCCTGGTTGAAAACTGAAGACGAGACGAAATATTGATATGTGGGAGAATAGCGTTCAATGGCTTATATATCTATAGAAACCTTTTGAAGTCATTACAGTTTGTCAAAAAAAAAAAACTATCATGTTTATGCTAATGACAAAAGCCATCAGTTCCGTCTGATTTACCGAGGTGTTGTTTAATGAAGCTTTGCCATCAAAGAGATAATAGATTGCCCCCTCCAATGCAGACAACACATTCATTACAGTAATTAAGACCTAGGCAGATGTAAGCTCCTCCAGTCCGCAAAAAAAAAAGAGAATGTGCAGGCGTATTTCTAATGGAAAACCTGTTTTTCTTTTCTCTTTCAGTGCCGATAAAGACGTTGACGACGACGACAAGTCAAGATGACGCAGAGCAAACAACCACTAGGGGCATCCACCTCCTCCACACTATCCGCATCTGCAGATGTGTTGCTCAACAATTTCCAGCTGAAAAAGAAAAGCTATCGAGTATTATTACATGGCCAGCAATTGGTATGGGAGCGTATGCCAAAGATTAAGCATGCAGCACCACCACCCAGCGAGACGAAGGCACCTCTGCCAGATGAACAGAACTCGTGCCAGAATGGAGGACCATGTTCCTATGGTCCCACCAGTCATTTATTACATCTAGATGACATCATCAGCATCAAGATGGGTGACACCAAGTTGGCCTCATTGAAACCACCCACTGCTAGTAGTACCGATTCAGAACAGCAGGAGCAGCAGGTGTTGCAGAAGCCCACAAGTCAGTACCTGACCATTAACTATGCCAAGCGCCTAACCAAATCCAAGACCGACTGCAATCGCTGGGAGCTACAACGCTTGACCTTCTTCAACTCGGATCCCTATATAGTACGACAATGGGAACTGGAGTTGCAGGCACGACTTAACAGCTCTTCACCCACTCGTATGCGTGTACGCCGCCTGCTGGTTTTCATTAATCCCTATGGCGGACGCAAGGCAGGTGCTCAGACTTATGAACGTCTGGTGAAACCAATCTTTCTGCTGGCTGGCATAGATGCCACCTGTATTACCACCCAGCGTGCAAATCAGATACGTGATATACTGCTCAGTCATGACCTCAGCTGCTATGATGCGGTCTGTTGTGTGGGTGGTGATGGCACTGTGGCAGAGGTCATCAATGGCTTACTCTTTCGGCGCATGCGAGAACTGGGTCTGGATGAGCAACGCCCGTCGTATATACCAAGACCAGGTCTGCCAGTGGGTGTAATCCCTGCAGGAAGCACGGACACCATTGCCTATAGTATGCATGGTACGGCGGATGTACGTACAGCGGCCATTCATGTGATATTGGGCCAGCATCGCGGACTGGATGTGTGTAGTGTAAGCAATAGTCGCTCCCTATTGCGTTTCTGTGCCAGTGTACTGAGCTATGGTTATCTGGGGGATGTGGCTGCACAGAGTGAGCAGTATCGTTGGATGGGCACCCGTAGATATGAGTACAGCGGTGTCAAGGCCTTTATCAGCAATCGTGGTTACGAGGCAGAGTTGCGACTACTCGAGGAGACGGATCTGCAACCTACACCCCTAGAGGAGGAAGTGCCACAGAGTCCACTGAGCCCGACTCATTCTGTTTGCTATGCCAATTGTCAACGTTGCAGCTTTGCCAGTTCCATTCTGGAGGATCAACGATCCTCGTTAATCACCCAGCAGCAGCAGGAGCAGCAGGAAGAGGGCATTGATGGACGCCTGGATGAAACAGAACATCAGTTGGCTCCCAGCGAGGCTGCTTTACTAAGACCTCGTTCACGACCTGTTCAACTTCAGCTACCAAATTCACTCAATTCCAGCATGAATCTGACTAATGGTTCATGGAAAGTGATTAGAGGCAACTTCTTTATGATTTGTGGCGCCAATATAACCTGTGCCTGTTCCCGTAGCCCCAATGGCATCTCTCGTTATAGCCATTTGGGAGATGGTTGTTTGGATTTGATACTTGTTAGAAAAACCTCGCTGCTTAATAATGTACGGTTTTTGCTGAACACCGCCGGTAGAGGAGGCGATATTGTAAGTAAAACGTTTCTTTTGTTCTATAACAAACATTGACATTCCCCCTTTTCAGCGCAATCTACCTTTTGTGGAGGTCTATCGAACGAAAACATTCAATTTCAGAACTTTATCGGCAGCCATTAACGAGGAAACCTACAGCCTAGGTGGCTCCTGTCAGCCCATTGCTCAAAACGAGGCGGGTCAGCCAGCCTCCTCTGCGTATTCCAGCTGGAATTGTGATGGCGAAGTGGTCACCGATCTGGACATCACCATGAAGTAAGACTTTTTTTTACTATCCATTTAAAAACTCTATACCAACTCTTTGTTTTTGTCTTTCCAGCTCCCATTGCCAGCTCATTGATGTCTTCATGCGCGGCCCACATTCCTATAGCAAACCACTTAAGGGCGTCGCCACGCCCCCCACCACACCAGCCAGCTCTAGCGACAATGTCTATTGCTGCTGCAAGGATTAGAAGCTTTAAATTTAGTTAACCTCTAAAGAAAAACAAAAAAATGTTTGGCCGTGAAAAAAATTTAGCTTGTAATTGTGTAGGGTATTACTCTGTTGGGTCTATTGCATCCTTTTTAAATGGTTAGCCTAGCTCAGCTATCTATAACATAAATGTATATACGAATTGTACTAAATTGATATTCTTCGACTGTATTATGGCATCTAAAAGATGCAAAACGCAAACACAAAACATTCCCCTCTTGGAAGGCATGCATTATATCTTATATATTGTATACTGGTATACTGGAAAATAAAAAGTTTTTAATTTAAAAATGAAAATACGATTTGGTGTGATTTTTCAATGTTATATATGGGACGTTCCAGTCAAACTTCTATATAGCGAATCTTAAGGGGACAAAATTAAAATTCTTTATACAGAAAATTCGTAATACATAATTGTTTGAGTATTAAACGAAATTGCAGTGTTCTGAAAAATAATTTTTCTATAAAGAAAACTTCGTTGTACAGAAGTTCGTAATAGAGAAGTTCGACTTTATATCAAGGACTGCAAATAAAAATTAAATTTTTTAAAAATTACGAAATAATTATTATTTTTTATTTTTAAAGAAAAAAATTACCTTAAATTTTTTCTTTTTATTTTTAAGCAAAAAAATTATAAATAATTTTTTTCTAAGAAAATTAAAAAATAAAAATTATAAAAAATTTGGATTTTTAAAAAATTAAAATAAAAATTAAACTCAAATAACTTTTTAACCAAACGCCCTATAACATATCACATACGACGCAGCATTTCGTGCAGTATCGTAAAAGTTCAAGTCGTTTTACGCAAATGGGTTTAAGAAAGATAACAGAAAAGATTTGAGTGCACTATTCTATTAGAAATATTACATGCTTATAAACGCATGCGATATTTCTTAACATGAAAACAACCAATTATTCAATCGAAACAAAATGTGCACGGTTTTTTCATCCGCGAACTTATTCGTGATTTCATCACTTAATTATTCTTTGTCATGTAAAGCGAAAATTTTGTGTGCCCCTTCTGTTACAACATTCAACGATCCCAGGAAGAAACCAACTTTTATCTCCTGATTTTTTGCTCTTCCATAAGTACTTTTCGTTTGTTTGAAATCTTCCTCTTACTTATTATTTCCTAAATTTTCGATCACATTTAAGTCTGGAGACTGTGCTTTGGCATTCATTGATCGATAGGGCAGTTAGATAAGCAAGATCAAACGGCTGTGAAAGCTTCGGATCGTTAGAGAAATCGAAATCGAGTCCTTGCCCATTTATCACATTTCATAAATCCTTAAAATGTAGGGACAGTTTGGCATCCAGTGATGTCAATTATCCAGGTGCCCACGCATATTAATGAGCACTACTGGGGTACCATGTCCGTAGGCAAAACAGGTAGCTTGGCTTCAGCTCAAATGATCGCCAACACGCAAATTGTCGTCCATCAAACAAAAATGTTAATTTGGACTCGTCAGCAAAAATAACGTCATCCCAGTAATAAAATCGGTAAAATGATCAACAACACAAAACCCACCCCCAACGCCGAAGCTTGTTTTCCTTAATTTTCAAATACGAGCTCTTATGTTCTTGAAAATAAACTTTTCTTATCTTCAATACTTCTTTTATTATCGTATGTCTCTACATTTTGCGGCCGACTCCCAATTATCATAACAGAGCGCGCTCAATGGTTGTCTTGTATTTTCCTATTTACTAACCTAAAATATCCTTTTTTTAGTTGAAATGGCGCCATTTTTGCAAAATTTAAGTTGACAATACGATAGTAGCTAAAACCATTCAAACTGAACAAAATTGTGACGATTTAGATCTTTTATAATAAAAAATATTCCTAAAAAATACTGTCAAATTTGTTTTTCGCCATATGGTCTGCGTCGTTATAATCTTACATATATGTGATCTATGGGTCTGTAAGTATGTATACACACGCCTAGTCGGACATGGAAGCATGCCAGATGTACTTATTTCACTATTATTTCTCACGTAATAAGGAATGAGAAAATATGAACGCCAAAAAACTTAGGGCTTGTTGTAGAAACCTTCAGATGATGTCACTCGGCAGCTTTCTGGTTCCGATCGAGCGCAATACCCCCATTACATCATAGATTTTGGTTCGAAAAAACCAAATTTTCTTATATAGTTTCATTTTTAGTTTCATTTTCCGTAGACTTCTAGTAGATTGAGTTCAAATAATTTTTAACAAAAGAGCGGAAAATCCACATCAGTCTACCTTTGATAATTTTATTTCAGTACAAACGGTCTATTGGTTTTAAGCTATCTTATTAAGGACAATGATTGAGCAGTCGGGTGTGCTTATTCCGACATACGTACATATGCGCAGCCTGCACAGAAACAAGACCATGTGTCTAGTTATATTTTAGTTATATTTTAAGCTGAGGGAGGAGATAGATTGACAAACGGACAAAGGGACAGTCGATATAGCGAGATCAGCCATATTGGTCTCACAATGTTTGCTGGAAAGTGCTAAATTATTGGGCCGCCCATGGCTGAGCAAGACCCTTTGCATTGTGGCCCGGAAAGAGACGTGTCTGGCTCTAAAGTAGTAAGACCCCCAGTTAGTTGCCAATTAAATAAATGCTTCTATTTTTAAGGGACAAGATTAGAAGAAGAACTCAACAGCCGGGTCAGTACTTTGACAAAATGAATCTGCTGCTTGAGTAGCAATAATGAAAAAATGGTCCCAAATTAAATAGAAACCGCTTATTTGTTATATCTTTTTATTTATTTACACAAACATTATCAGTCGCATGCTTTGCCTCCAACTTTTCGATCATCACATCCAAAATAATTGTAAGCAATATATTCTCGAGCTGTGTATCAGCTGTTCTTTTGTCCCCAAAACCACACCCCTTCCTTCACCACTGACACTGAGTAAATTTGTCCTTTTTCGATGTTAAACTCTTTAAGAATCCCTTCAATTTCATTGCATAAGCTAGTGGGTGCTTGTTGTGCAACTCAATAACTCCTAAAGTATTAATCTAAATGCTGCCTTCAGAATAAAAGTGGACATTAATGCCCAATATTCCTCTTTTGTGCCGAGATGCACTGTCGATTTTTAAAGAGATGACTATGTTTGATTGATTTCATCAAGGTCTCATTAAGAGCGTCATATTTCTCGCCAACAAGCTGCAACACATTTCTGGAAGTGATTGGGCTCATATCCAGTCCGCTAAAAATTTTTTCCGTTAGGGTTCTAAAAGATGGTGAGTCCAAAACAGCGAGGGGCATATTCTCCGAAGTCACCAGCTTTACACACGCATCCATCATTTCATTTTGGGTGAAAGTGACTGAGAACTTAATTTTTTTCCCGGCAGCTGATCAGTTTTATTTGCAGACAACTCATTCACATAATGTTCTTTATGGGCATCTAGCATATGTCTTCTTAGATTGGTAATAATATTACCTATCATTAAAAGACAGCAAATTTTGCAGGTTGATTTGCTTTTGCCAGAAGAATATTGAAAACAAATTTCGAACAAATATATCTCGTTTTCGACCCATTGAAACAAAGCGCCTATAAATATATTGCTTATTAATATTTGTAAAATCAACTTTAAAATTTTCTTACCTCAGCTGTTGTGTTTATATTTAATTATCTAATATTAATTTAAATATGTGCTGCCAGTAAGACATCTTAACAACTCTGTTATCAATTTACAAGTAACATTATAAGTTATTAAACATATTAAATGATTACACAGGATTCAATTTGTACCGTTCTTGGTCCATAACTTCTAAATGCGCGGTGATATTAAAAAAGTGTAAATGTAGCAAAATTGGGAACACAATGGTCTATTAATTAGTTAATTTCGCGATTTTTTTCAATTGGCAGATAAATTTTACGAATTTTTTTAACTTGGGGAAAAAAGGGAAATTTAAATAATAAATAATGCTGTCTTAAGAACTAAAACCAAACTTTGGTTTAGTTTTTCGTGATCGTTATTCAACTCAGTTTACGTAGAATCAAATTTGGCTTGAAATGGTTAATAAATGTGGCTGCAGGACATAAAAATGATTACAAACCTCGTTAAACACTTGCTTATGAAAATATCTCTTGAACCAGAAGTGCTGAGGGAAAACGGACATTTGATTTAAGTTTGCTATCTTCTTTGTTGCTAAAGTTGGCCTATAATTGTAAACCTGTATAATCAAAAAAGGATTTTCGACGATGTTTTAAGGATATTTCCAAAAACAAGGCAAAAATAAGGATCATCTCAGATTCTTTTGAAGAGTCCCATTTAATTAGGAAGGAAATTTAGTAATCCTGCTTGATTGGCAACACCTCCTCCCTTAAATGGCAATACCATTTAAAACACAAGCATACATACGGACCTATAGATCATATGTATATACAAACATTGGTTATAGGTCTTTTGGTCTAAAAGTTATTAGAGATTAATTTGCCCCATAGTTGCCGCGGCTGAATGTAACGAACTACAATTAATGTATTACTTAAAATCTTGACCACAATATTCATTTGCAAAGCCAATCAAAGTTTGCCACTAATTTTCCAGTGCCCTCAATGAAAATTCTTTTTTTTTCAAATTAAAATTTGAACTTTCATATACAATTGGATTTTAGACCAATAAATGGGACATTTCAAATTTGGCGCCTTCAAACGGCAAAAGTCTACTATATTTGACTCATTCTAGCCTGCCGTTTACCACTCGCAGTGTGACCAAATTTCGTCGCTCCCGTTTTTTGCTTATCAGACTGCGGTCACACTGCAACTGACTGGCTTTTTATTTGTGCTCGTCATTCTCCGGCTGGAACTAACAAATTTCTGCAAATTAACGTTGAAACATAAATTAAACATGTTGAACAATTACAACAACTTTGCCCAGCCCCTGTGGCACAATGGACCCACTCCCGGAGAGTTCTACAACTTCTCCGGTGGTCAGCAGCAGCAACAGCAGGCCATACAGCAACTGCCTCGCGAACTGACCACAGCCGGACCGTACGGCACCAAGCGCAATGCGTGAGTAGGCCAAACATTTACCTAAACTGAACACATTTGCTACATGCAATGTTTCTCCTTCCCCACCCCCAGGGCTGCCATTACCACCGGCTCTTCCGTCCTGGGCATTCGCTACGATGGCGGCGTCATGATTGCCGCCGATACCCTGGTGTCATATGGCTCTTTGGCTCGCTATCAGAGCATTGATCGCATTTTCAAGATTAATAACAAAATTCTGATGGGCGGCAGTGGCGACTTTGCGGACATACAGTCCATCAAGCGTAGCATTGATCAGAAAATGATCGAGGATCAGTGCTGTGATGACAATATCGATATGAAACCCAAGGCCTTGTCCAGCTGGATGACGCGTGTGCTTTATGGACGGCGCTCGCGCATGAATCCTTTGTACATTGATGTCGTTATCGGTGGCATCGATGAGGAGGGCAAGCCCTTCCTGAGCAATGTGGACTTGCGTGGACGTGCCCATGAGGATTATGTGGTGGCCACCGGTTTTGCCCGCCATTTGGCCTTGCCTTTGGTACGTGAGCGTCGTGCTGCGGACGGCTCAGAGTTTACGGCCGTAGAGGCTTCCAATTTGGTAGGTTTTGGGTTTTAGTTTGGAGAGTATGTTGAGATTTTTACATTTTACTTTGCAGATACGCAAAGTCATGGAGGTGTTGTACTATCGTGATACCCGCAACATGTCCCAGTATACTGTGGGCGTTTGCACAAAGGATAAATGCGTGGTGGAGGGACCCTTTAAGGTCAATGAGAACTGGACTTATGCCTCCGGCATTAAGGGCTATTGAAAGAATTGTAATTTAAGTCACATTGAAAAAGGGGTTTTGGTCTTTTGTTTGCAAAACAACTTTCATTAAATTCCAAAAATTACTTTTTGCAAATGTAACTTGTATGTATTTGACTTGATTATTTAACGAATTCGTACATCTTGGGAACTCTTTTAAAGAAAAGTTTTGTCTGTTGAACTCTTTTCAAAGATCATGTTTATTTTTGTGTGCTAATCCTAAATTTGAGACCAGGAAATCAAAGCGGAACCCAAAAAGAACTGGAATTGAGACTTATTTGTTCTTGACAAAATCCAACTTTTAGAAAAAACCCTGGATGAGACCCTTAAATTCTGATAGAAGGGGGTTTTGTAAGCACCACCTCATACCCAGTGGGTACTTCTGTACTAGCAACACAAAGCGACAACAATTTTAACTTAACTGTTAATGCTTCAAGATAAAATTCTACATAATTCAGCAATCACGAAAAGGGTCATTGGGAAGGTAATATCGAAAGATCTCGCTTATCGTACAACTGGTTAAGGTACCCCCACAAGGGGTAAAAAAAAAAATTTTTTAATATCTTTAAAGCCGCTTAGTCAGAGTTCTGAAGTAAGAGCCAAATTAAAGTTTGAAATTGTGGGACGCAGATCCAAATCATATCGTGCGCTGGCCAAAAGTTATAATGTGAGTGACAAAACTGTAAAAAAATATTTTGCAGACTTGGGACTCCCAGTAAAACGCTACGATAAAAGCCTTTCTATGGAAGTTATCAGTTGAACATATGCTAAGACGGAGCAATCACGACATTACCATTCAAACATACCACTGGTAATACCACTTGGACCAATTTTATGCTTCCCCGTCTGAAAAGAAATCAAATCATCACTTTCTTCCAACTTCTTAATAGACGAATTTACCTATGTTTTTCGATAGAAAATGTTCAATTTTGTTTGAACGTCTGTCCACCCGCCTCCATATTCTTCCAACGATGTGGCTCCACATAAGCCTGCGAGTTTTTTTCGTGCACCTCTTAAAGGTATGCGACTCCATAACGGATCTCCACTTGAGTCGACTCGAAGTCCCTTTCTTGGCAGCTGCAAATTAAAAAAAAAAAAAAAAGGGCACGGCCGAAGTTTTGTATACTCTTGCAGCCTCCATTGTAAACAAAAAAGTATTTCTATCTAAGACTACTTTTCGGACCTTACTTTTCTATGGGAGCTATATACCAGGGCCGTCCCAGAAATAGCCGACCTAACTACTAAAACACAAAAATGTATCATTTTTTTTATTTTTCAACATGGGATCTATTTAGGTCGATACACTTTTCCCAGCGATGTTCAATAGCCTCGATACCTTTTTTATAATAAGAACTGTGAAGCTCTTCAAAATAGGCATTAACCTCGGACTCCACCTCTTCATTGTTGCCAAATCTTTTTCCTCCGAGCCATTTTTTCAAGTTGGGAAATAAGAAATAATCAGAGGGAGCTAAGTCCGGCGAATAAGAGGCGTGAGGTAGCAATTTAAATTTTAATTCATTAATTTTAGCCATTGCAACGGCAGAGGTGTGAACCGGCGCATTGGCATGATGGAACAGCAAACGCGGCACCCATCTTGCGCATAACTTTTTCATGTCCAATTTTTCGGTCAATATGCGATGTACAGCACTTTTTGAAATGCCTACACATTCAGCTAACTCACGAACTTTCAATCGCCGGTCACTCAATACACATTTTTTAATTTTGGCCACCATTTCTGAAGTGATCACCTCATTTGGACGCCCATTACGATGTTCATCTTCGCAGCTCAAACGACCTCGCTTAAACTCAGCCACCCAATATTTTATTGTTGTAAACGAGGGAGCAGAATTACGTAAGGTAGAATCCAGCTCTTTTTAATATTGGTTGGACTAAGACCTTTTATATGAAAGTATTGTATCACATAACGATGACCAATTTTGCGTTCTCTATTAAAATCGACCAAAAAAAATTGTGCAAGGTAAAGGCACCAAACTTCAAACTTAAGCTTTTAATAGTCGGTACTTCCCCTTTTTAATATTTTTTGTGAAAATTTTCCAACACTACTGTAGGGACGGCCCTCGTAGATGTCAGATCTCGAGCAAACTTAGTGGAATTATGGAAAAGCATAACAAACTAACAATTACGAAATTGGAAGGCGATCCCATTAAAAACAAAAACAATAGGGAAAAGTTAACTTCGGTTCGGCCGAAGTTTTGTATACCCTTGCAGTTTCTTTTTTATACCCTTGCAGAGGGTATTATAAAATTGTGCGGATGCTTGTAACGCATTGAAGGAATCATCTCCGACCACATAAAGTATATATATTCTTGATCAGCATGACGAGCTGAGTTGATTTAGCCTTGTCCGTCTGTTTCTATGCTCCTCCGTCAGTTTTAAAGCTATCCACACCAAACTTTGCACGAAGTCTTTTGGTACTAATACTCTGGACATTTGTCGGAACCGGACGGATCAGATGACTATAGCATGTAGCTGCCATAGGAACGATCTGTCGAAAAACTAGTTTTAGTGAGAAAAACTTTTTTGTTTTCAATGGAAACGCCTCCAAACTTCGTATTTCTTAGTTTTCTATGCTTTCCCATTATTCCACCAAGTTTGGTCGAAGTCGGATGTCTATATAGTATAGCTGTCATAGAAAAGTAGAAGTTAGTAAAGTCACACAGTTACTTTGTTACTGGAGACCGTTACTTGAGCATGTTGAGAGAGTTTTTCTATCCAAAATTACGCCGAAAGAGAATTCCTTTGAACTCTGTGTGGTTTCAGCAAGATGGTGCAACTCCTCACAATTTCTCAATAAGCTGATATCCAGAACTCCACATTCCGTTCGCACCCACGTCGCCTGACCTTACTGCACCTGACTTTTTTTTTGTGGGGTTATTGCAAGCAGGCAGTCTACAAAACAAAACCGACAAATTTTAATGAACTAAAGCAGAGATGGGCATCTCTGAACTAAAGCAATCCATTTGAGCAACAATTGCGGCTATTCCGGGCTCAACTCTCCAAGCAGTAATGAACAACTTTTTGAAAGATAGTGCGCACCTGCATCAACGAGCAGGGGGGCATTTAAATTCAATTATTTTTAGATCTAACTAAGCTATATTTAATTAAATTCAATGAGCTTTAACATGAACAAAAGAAAAATGAATTCCATACACTGAAAAAGTTATTTGACTTTCTTAATGTAGCAATATTCATCAGCAAACAGGGTATACCAACACTCACATTGACTTCACATGAAGACTTAATGAGTTGATTTGAATGCAATCATGCAACCTTCTAATACAGACCTGTCAGCTATTTTTAAAGCTGTGAGTTAAGTGTGAACGCATGCTGCGGGTCTTCGCAGCTTCGACTATGCTGCGCCCAGTGTGGACAGAAGAGGGCCTTAAACTTTCAAACAAATTGCACCTACATAGATTCTCGAACAAAATATCGATTACATAGTTTAATACATTCAAATAATAATTGTGGCTAAATTGTAATTGTAAATAATTTTTGATCCATTAGAGAACAGATGCCAGATGGTGTCTTTAAGTTGCGCTGCTCCAAATTTTAGTTCAGCATGGTGTGCCTGTCGTAGATGTGGCGCCGCTGCTCACGCACTTGCCTCTTCCATTTATCCTGCTGATGGCCCACACGATTCAAGACATTGGCTCGAGCACTGAGCTCTTGATTGGTGGCCGCGGGCAAAGGAGGTGATGGTTCATCCTGTCGAAAGATATGCCCAGATTAATAGAGTTAACATTGAGAGTTAAAGAGCAGGATTGGGTTAGAACGTGTGAGTGTGTGTGGGTGTGTTTGGGGTTAAAAACTTCAACAGAAAATGAAACAAAAAAGGTGGAATTTTAAGTAATCTATTCATCATCATCATCTGGGACTGTCAGTAGTAAACTATATTGTATGCCTGCATATTTGGATAGTTTCATATGTACATCTTCATTGGTGTGCTCCTGGTAGTTGGCCTTGACGCGCTTGTTGAGCAACGGGTCCAGACACATCAGGAAGAGCATGTATATCACTAAAATGGAAATGATCCATATGACTATGATGACCACGACCTGCGAAAGGGAAGACTTAAGACTTGAGAGTCCGATTGAGGGCAGAGTTCAGAGATGCTTACCTTAATCAGTGTGGTGTTACGTGCCAAATGGGAGCACTTGCATTCGGCGCAAATTGGCAACTCCTTGCCATGGGCATCCAGGCTGGGCAGCAGGGCGCCTGCACACACACTGCAAAAAAAAAGTGGGTTAGAAGCCAACAAGGAATCTGATCAATCTACCCACCAATCCGTGGCTGGCGCCACGGTGCTGGAAGAATTGATAGCAGCTGGAGCAGCTGTAACTTTGATAGCAGCACCCGGTGGAGCAGGAGTCACTATGGTGGCCTTTGGTGTAACTGCTGCAGCGGCGGGTTGAGCACCCAGTTGACTGGCATTGTTATTGTTGCTGGCCGTCTCAGCCTTTGTTTTGTGTTTACGGAGGGAGAGAGAGAGAGATGCAAACACAATACAAACACAGCGCTTGAGGACTTACCCATGTCACGCCAACTAAATAACATATCGCCAATATTGCAGCGTAGATCAGCAAACGCTTGTGTGCCATTAATTTTCGTATGAATTCAATTATCTTGAGTAATGAGGGCTTTAACGGGACACAGGTAAAAATCCAACTAGTAATTTGGATCTCAGTGTGACCGTCTTTGAAAATACACTAACGCCTCCAGTCTAATTGCACCCAGTGCTGCCAACTCTTCCGGGCCTAAACAAGCTAGATCAACATTTAAAAATAGCTATAAAAAGTTGGAAAATTTCGGAGAGATGGATGATAATTGTTTAGTAGAGCTACCTCAACTGAACAATTCTGAAAAAATTTCCTCGATGGAATGCGAACTCAGCTCGTCGTGCTGATCAAGAATATATATAATTTATGTGGTCGGAGATGCTTCCTTCAATGCGTTACAAATATCCGGACCATTTTATAATACCCTCTGAAAGGGTATACAATTATTTTTGGGTAAGCAATAGCATTTCGAGGTTCATAGAACAGACCAATAGCAAACTAAAACTTGATTTATTTGGTCTAATTAACGTGGACAAGGTTTTTCGATTTGAAATTACGTTGCTCTTGAAGCTAAAATGTTAAAATTAGCCCTTCACATCCCACAAATTTTCAATGTTATTTACTTGGGAGGATTGTGGATGTACTTGTAAGCTCTTTTCCAGACCCGCAGTAGAAAAATTTTTTACGCGTGATTACAAATAAAAAAATTAACTCCTGCGCATTTTTCCTTTTTTAAAATTACAAGACTTAATTTTCATTGAACGCATCCACACTTGTGGAATTTGTATATATTGCATTTATTTTGAGCAGGGATGTGAAAACCACTGAAAAATAAATGCTGCTTCGGTTCAGTGGTTCACACAGTTTCTGAACCGCCGGTTCGGCTCATTACATGGTTCTTGGAGCTAACTGAACCGCGGCTTAGGTTCGGTACAGTGGTTCATAAAGGTTAATTATGTGACTTTTCCCACACTTTGAATTGAATTTAATTCCTATAAAACGTTTAAATAACTTTAAGATACTTATAAGAATGTCAAAGATTTATGGAGTCGCATTTGTAGGATTCGTCAATAAGATCTAGGAATGCACTTTGAAAACGAAGAATGTCGGATAGAAAAGAATACGTATTACGCATCTCATAGATGGCAAGAGATAAAGATTCGACGTGAATGAGACAAAAACTTCTTATCCTTGCAGGCAGATCAAGATCTAATTTGCCCTCGCAAATTAGAAGAAAACGTCATATCTTCGGCAGTTTTATCGATGGAAGTTTCATTCTTGGAAATATTTAATAATTGGGATTATTTATTTGATCCGTCAAAGCATTGGTGAAGATCGGATGAACGGTATTCGAGCTATGACCAAAAGAGACTTCACTTCTGCAGCACTGCTTTCTGCAGATACTGTAGCAACAAAATACATCCTGAGCATACTTTTGTTGGTACCGACTTTATTTCTTGTTATATTTGTGAGCCGTTTCAGACCAAAATTATTGCGAAAAAAACAATTTTTGGACTGGCTTTTTTAAGACAATTAACTGTAGATTAACCCTTAAACATCCAGAACTCCCGTTTCCCGCTGTTTTGAAATGTTTCTCGCGGTGTTGCCAGAGCATGAGGTTCAAAAGTTGATAAATTAAAAAAAAGAGCTAGAAATAGCTAAAAATAATAGCTGAAAATAGCCAAAAATGAAAGACTAAAAAATTGTTCTTTTAAGAAAATAAATCAATAAGTTGAGAATACAAAAAAAAAAAAAAATGAAATGAGGTCTGCCAGCCACTCTTTAGCAGTGTTCCCAGAATATAAGATCCAAAAGTTGACAGATTTTCTAGAAATAGCTAAAAACAGCTATGGGTTAAAACTGAAGAAAATAGTGGTTTTTGGGACTTAAATCCAACAATAACTTAAAATTGCGATCACTGTTTATTATAGTAAAGCACTTACATGAATTAGGTAGAGCATCAGCAAACTTTAATATTCATTTTAAAAGAAACCATGGCGAATTTTTTTCGAGCACAAGTCGGTATAATAGACAATTACAAGATCTACTTTGTGCTAAAACTAACAAATTGTTGAAAAGGGACAGAAGCCCGCAGTTAATTTAAAACTGCTTTTTCTTTGAAGTCCGAGCCGAACTTGAATCTAAGTACAAAGAAGCTGAATGGTCAAACAAATGCTGATCTCAGTACTGAAAATTATGCAACGAAATTTTGGATATTTCGTCCATATCAGCATTATTTATGTATTTTCAGCTCATTATTATTGAATAAATTTCTCATATTTAATGTTTAATTTAATAATGTAATGCCTAATAATAAAAATGCCTGAGACTTTTACTCAGTGAAAGGTCTATAGCGAAGAATGTTCAGGTTTCAAACCAATTTAATAGGTATTATTTGGCACTTCGTCTCAAAAATTTCAAAATAGCTAAACATAATTTAAAAGTTGCCAGATTAATAGCAATTAGCATTTTGAAAAAATTACAATAATTCCCACTTTTTAAAATTGCTAGCTATAGCTACTAAATAGCTAAATGGCATTTCTAAACAATAGCTAGAAGTGGCGGGAAAAAGCGGACTGCGTAACACTGTTTGCAACTGAACTGCCCAGCCCTGCTGTCAAAACCATTTGTTTGCGTGTTCAGCGAGCTTCTGCTTGGAGGGAGAGGCAGCCTTTTGATTTGCAACTGTTAAAATATTAATTAAAGTACTTAATCCTCACTGAAACCAGAGAGCCAAGACAAAATGCTGCAACTACTTCTGCTCACGGGCCTGGCCCTGCTCAGCTGCCTGCCCAGCCACCAAGGTACGCTCTTGCAGACTTTATGTGGTCTTCTGTGATTGGCCACGCCGCCGCTTTAACCGCCCTCGTTCGATTTCACTGATATTCCTTATCCCCACAGCCAGCCAAACCAATGTCATGACGTGTGGTTCAATACTTAAGCTGCTCAACTCTGACTATGCCTATCGCCTGCATTCGCACGATGTTAAATACGGCTCCGGTTCGGGCCAACAGTCGGTGACCGGCGTGGAACAGAAGGAGGATGTCAACAGCCACTGGGTGATCAAGGCCCAGTCCAACGAGCTGTGCGAGCGTGGAGAGCCCATTGCCTGCGGCCATACCATTCGACTGGAGCATTTGACTACCAAAAAGAATTTGCATTCGCATCACTTCTCATCGCCGCTGTCGGGCGAACAGGAGGTCTCCGCCTATGGTGTGGATGGGGTGGGCGATACTGGCGACCACTGGGAAGTCATTTGCTCCAACGACAAATGGATGCGTGATGCTCACATTAGACTGCGTCACATTGATACCGGCATGTACTTGGGCATGTCGGGTCGTTCCTATGGGCGACCTATTTCGGGGCAAATGGAAATTGTGGGTGTGCACAAGCCGCAGCATGGCACACGATGGTCCGCAGCGGAAGGTCTGTTCATAGTGCCCAAAGATAAGGATCAGCTGACGCATGAGGAATATGCACACACCGAACTGTAGTTGCCACTGAGCACAGAGGGGATCCTACTATATTTTAGTTTTTTTAAATTATAAATTAGTTGAATTTTTTTAATGTAAATCAAAAAGTTCACAGAGTTTGTGTATTACAACAAAAATAACAACAACAAATTAAATTGATGTAAATGCGGAGGAAAGCAAAACAAACCAAATTCGCAGAGAAAAATGATAAGTTAAAGTTTATGGAAGTTTTTTTTTTGGAATGTGTTTGAAATGTAAGTATTTTTTGCTTAATTTGAAATTTTTGTTGTGGAGACTCCTTTTTTCAGGGTTTAAGGGTACCTCCAGAAAGGGGAAAAACCTAAATTCACTTTTTTCCATTTTTCTTGTTTCCAATTGTAAAGATCAAAGCGAATTTTTGACCCTGTCCGTATTTCCTGAATTTTGTAGATTTTTATCTTGAACCATTAACAATTGAGTTAAAAGTTGTCGCTGCGAGTTGCTTGTACAACAGTACCCATAAAACGCGAACCTATGGTTCAGTTAAAAAACTGGGTAAAAGGTGATGCTCACAAAAGTCCCTTCTATCAGTATTCAAAGTTTGTGAGGCTATAGCAAATTCTGGGATATGTCCAAAATATTTTATTCCTTTGTAATTAAAGAAACAATATTTAACATAAAAGTTTCAGTCGTTTGACATTTAAATCGTTAATAGAAAAGGGATTTATCTCGCTTTTCTATTTCCTGAACGAGCGATTTCCCTAGATATTTCCAATTTGCGACAAAATTTCTAGATTTCCGGCTTGAAGTTTAGTTGAGGCCACCTCAGTTTTTTCTCATATGCCTACGATTTCGCGAACTGAGTTCCACACTTTTCGATTCAGAAAAAAGTCGTTATCAGCGGCCGCAAAATTAGAGTAAATGTTGAAGAAGTCTTCTGCCAGCAAACGTTTTCGCATCTTGTAGGTTGAGCTCCAACGCGTGCGGCAGTCAGTTGGAGGTTTCTTGTCTAACCACTTAGTCCAATTTTGGCATACTCTTTTCCAACATTTCGGCCGGTATCCACGAATAAATGCTTCAATGTTGTCTTCCAATGCGTCAATTGAAGCGGGCTTGTCTGTATAGACATATGCTTTACCATAGCCCCACAAAAAATAGTCTAAAGGCCAAACGTGAAATAAAATGTTCACCGAACTCGCCTCTCAATAAGTCCATTGTTGAGCGTGTTGTGTGGCATGTGGCACCGTCTTGTTGAAACCACATGTCATGCAAGTCAAGCTCTTGAATTTTGGGCAAAAAAAGTTGTATTTCATCTCAGGGTAGCGCTCACCATTCACAGTTACGTTAAGATTCGCATCATCTTTGAAGAAGTAACTTTTTCTGGATGCATTGGTAGCTCTTGCAATGCTTCTGGCTAATATTCACTCCAAAATCGACAATTCTGCTTATTTACGCCAAAAATGAGCTTCGTCGCTGAACACAATTTTTCGGTAAAAAAGTGGATCTTCGACCAACTTTCCAAGAGCCCATTCACCAAAACTTCTACGTTGCGGTAGGTCGTACGGCTTCAATTCTTGCACCAGCTGTATTTTGAAAGGCTTCACAACTAAATCCTTCCGCAAAATTGTCCACGTTGTTAGTAACAGAGGCCCAATTGTTCGAAAGGCGACGAGTCGATAATTGATGGTCATCATTAACACTGGCCGATACAGCTGCGATATTTCCCTCAGTTTTTCTATAGCCGATTGTACACACGCTTTGCTGAGCGTATCATCCGGAACATGACCTTCCAGCGCAAACGCTGTTGTTTTATGCGCTTGACCAGGTCAGTGTCCCCATAGAGCTCATACAAATCGCGATTCATTCGGATGCGAAATTCGCCGCCAACGTTTAGAGGTCCATAAATCCTCCGAAGAACTTTTCTCTCAACACGCCAATTGCCGCCTCATCCTCTTTTGTCATTGTCCATGCTTCTGCGCCGTATAGCAGGACTGGGATGATAAGCGACTTGTATAGCGCAATTTTCGTTTTCCGAGAGAGGTCTCTGTTCTTGAACTCCTTATTGAGCCCGTAATAACATCGGTTTGCAAGAGTAATTCTTCTTCGGATTTCCAGACTGGTGTTGTTGTCGCTGGTTATCGTCGTTCCGAGTTAAACAAATTCCTTAACAACCTTGAAGTTGTATTCTCCCATTAAAACAGATTGTCCAAGCGTAGACTCACTGCGCGTTGATTGTAGGTACTTCGTCTTATCCTCATTTACCGCTAAGCCCATAAGTTTTGACTGCTTCTCTCTATCTCTGAGAACGCCTGTATTACCACAGATTCGCTTTTGCTGATGATATCAATATCATCAAGGTCAATTAAACTGACCATAAAATGGAAGAAGCCCGCGATGAACTTTCATAACAGAGCACGCATTTTGATAATAAAATTCAATAATTTGCAAGCCTTGTTCGTTTGTAAGACGATTCATGGTTAAATTATAAACCAAACTGAAGAGGTTTTGACAGGTTTGACCAGTGTTGCCAAAAATATAATAGCTAAAAAATCACCCTTTAGATAAAAGCGTATTAAAAAGAATGCTGCAAAAATGCTAACAGCATACTTTTTAACACGCATAGATATTTACATACATACACGTGAAGCTAAAATAAGCGTGTTAAAAACAGACCATAGTCATGACCATGTGATGATGATTTTGGAACGTCCTATTTTTCTCTGTGTATAAATCACAAAAAGCAAAGAAAATTAAACATTTCTATGAATTTATTTTAATTTCCTTTATGCCTAACTTTTTCCATATGATAAGAAATTTGTTCATTTTGTTATTCGGATATGTTCCAGAAATCTCTAGAGATTTTCGTAAAACGGTTTCATTTCGAAATAAACGTTCTTGCTTTTATATGTGAAGTGTCTTTAAAATGCTGGGCTACTAGATTAGATGGCAAAAGATGTGAGATTTCTAACCGACTGCTCAAGGCTAAGTAGATTTGATGCGTACACGGTTTTCCTTCCCCATAATCTAGTAGTCTACATTTAAATTTTAAGTAATTTTTCTAAACGCTATCCAATTAAGACAAAAGAAATATCAGAAAATAAAACTGAATTTAAATTTTGGTCTAGTTTCATTTATCAAGATCTCATGAAATCTGCCAAAGAAAAAAAGGTAAAGGATACATTTTTCACAATATATCCTCGAGTTAATTTTCCCCATTCATAACAAAAAAACTAGCTAATCACTTTGTTATTTCTGCTAAAATGGTTACAAGGACAACACGATTATGAGAATCTATAAATGTGTGTGTGTGTGTTGTTGTGTGTGTGTGTATGGGTTGGGTTGAGTCTACTAACATTTGACCTTACTAAGCTAGCTGTCAGCAAGGAGAGGAGCACGGGTGGGCGGACAGGATGAACAGACAAAGCATCGACAAGGCCCCTAAAAACAAAAGAAACAAAAAAACAGAAAGCAGACAAACAGATAATGGACGCCATGTTGATAAGTTTGTTGACGACAAGAGGGGCAAAGGAAAAATGTATTTACATAGCTTATATAGTCGGGATAAGCTGCATTGTTGCATAACAAAAGCCATACAAAGCATGAGACACTAAGAAGAGCCTCAAAACAAATGCCACTGTGAATGCAAAACAACGCTCAAAAATGATCATAATAATACTTTTGTGGTATGTGGAGAACTGATCAATGTGCAATGCTTCTACTTTATCTAACTATCCTTTTCCATGATTTCACTAAGTTTGGTCGAAATCGGATGACTATAGCATATAGCTGATCGGTCGAAAAACTAGTTCTAGTGAGAAAAACTTTTTTGTTTGTAATGAAAACGTCCTTATCATTGGCATGCACTTATTTTATATACTTTTACACAATTCTACAAAGTTTGGTCGAAATCGGATGGCTATATCATATAGCTCCCATAGGAACGATCGGTCGAAAAACTAGTTCTAGTAAGAAAAACTTTTTTGTTTTTTAAGAAAACGTCCTTTTTATTGGCATATTCTTATTTTATATACTTTAACACATTTCTACAAAGTTTTATCAAAATTGGATGACTATAGCATATAGCAGCAGTATGAATGATCGGTCGATAGAGAAGTTCGAGTTGGAAAAAATTCTTTTTTTTAATGGGTTCGCCTCCAAATTTCGTAATTAACAGGGTATTATGCTTTTCCATGTTTTCTCCAAGTTTGGTCGAAATCAGACATCTATATAGTATCGATCCCATAGAAAAGTAAAGTCAAAAAAGTAGTCTTTGTTAGGAAAACTTTTTTGTTTTCAATGGAGGCTGCAAGGGTATACAAAACTTCGGCCGAGCCGAAGTTAACTTTCCCCTATATAGATGTACTATATAGATGTCCGATTTCGACCAAACTTATGGGAATTATGAAAAAGGATATCATACTAATAAGCAAGTAGTTTGAAGACGTTTCCGTTGGAAACAAAAACGTTTCTCTCACTAAAACTTGTTCTAGACTGATTGTTCCAATTACAGCTATATGCTAGAGTCAGTCGGTCCGGCCGGTGCCGATAATTGTGCAGCGTATTTGTACTCAAAGACTTCCTGCAAAGTTTCATTAAGATAGCTTCTAAACTTATGGAGAAAATAGCATAGAAACAGACGGACGGACTGAGGGAAATTTAGTAAAATTAACTAGATTATTTCTCGATGTTTTTTAAATCTCAGAAAAATGAGTATTTTTCATATTTTGAACCAAATAATGGTATTTTAGGAACCGGAACCAAACATTGGTTTTGGTTTTTCGTGATCGTTTTTTAACTCCGTTTACTTAGAAACTGAGGACATTCAAGTGTGAACATACTTGGTTTAACACACGACTATTAAAAGTCTTAAGCGATTAAAAGTCTTAATTATGACGTTCCAATTATAATATTATTGTGCCGTGGCCACTGAATTCAAGAAGCCAAACTGAAAATTGATATAAGGGGTTATCGCTGAGTCCTGGCCTTTCGTGGAATACAATTCCAGTGAAACTATGTAAGACATATGCAATGCATAATCTGATTAAAAATATTCAATCGAGTTCTTAGAAATGGAAAGGGGAACAAATAGAAGGCGGCTTACCCTTGACACTGCTTTCGTCACCGGCATAAACTTTCATAGTGATTTGTTATCGCTGACGATGCACTATTTTCTCCTTTGTCTAATTGTAAGCATCAAATTTCTTAGAACTCATCGGAAATGTAAACAACATTTTGCAATAAAAGACTGAGGGATTGCAATGAACTATTCAGTTTTCCCCATCGCTTGAATTGAGAAAATACCTATAAGAAATGAAGTTCATTATTTGTCTGGGGTAAGCCAAAAATATAATCCTTTTAAGATCACATAAAATCAACTTCATTCCTTTAGCTGTGTGCTGTTCGTCTCTGTGTGTCTCACGAGTACAAGTCCCGTTCCGGAAGGCAATTTTGTGGAAGAGAAACAAAGTTTGCTGCACATCTATTCTGATCCCAGTGTCGATGTAGAGACCAGACAACAAAATCTTCCCAGACTGAAGAGTTTTTACGATCATTATCGTCACAAATTTCCACTTGATCTAGTTCAGGAAATTAATGAGTTATTGAAGGGGAAACCAACTGTTGATGGCGTGGGTCCACAGGGAGGATCTTTTTGGGATATAGTTAAATCTCCTGCTGCCAAGAAACTAGTTGAACTTCTTCTTCAGTGTGTTCGAAGTGCTCAGGACGATTGATTGATTGTCCGGAATGGATTTGCATCGCGAAATTGCATTGATTTTGTTTCGAAACATAATCTTTGCCAAGATGTAAATTCTTAATAAAAAGAAATGATATTAAGGAATATGTTAGTTCAGAAGCCGGGTCTGTGCCATGGCAAGATGAATCTGCCGGTATCCATCGGACATAATATAAAATTAATAAAAATTTATATTTCATTTTGAATCATTTATCTTATAATCTATTATTAAATCTACTTGGATGCCTTATAATGCTCCCAGAGAACATCCGTCATAGCCTTTTCAGCATCATCGGCTTTCTCTTGGGACATTCTGCTGAGCAAATCACCCCAATAGTGAAATAATGGGCGGTGTAGTGGAGTTGGAGGAGCCATCGGAGCGGGTCGCGCAACCAACTCTGCGTGTTTGGACAAAAATGTCCCTAGCATGTCAACCATTTCCTTCGAAGCTGACGGTTCGTCTGCCTTTTGCCTCTTGCTGGGTCTCGACTGCTGTAAAATCGAATGTATAAATGTAGCATAAGGTTGCTATTTTACACGACTAATATACTTACATAGGAGTAAGAAGATGTGTCCAGAGAATCGCTTTGCTCAATCTTAACGTCTTCCATATTTTGGCCGCTCTCAAAATCAAAAAATACAGCGTCGTCTTCATTTGTAGCTTGATTAATGACTGGGCACGAAACATCTGAAGCAGCTTGGCTGGTCGACGCGATGTCCTCAAAAGCAGAGCTAAACGTACTGAAAGAATTGATCAATTTTTAAATGAGTTTTTAAATAGTAGTTAATACACATATTTAAACGTACCGCCTCTGCGCCGACATCTCTGGCAAAAACGTCATATACTGGGCAAACTGCCAGTCAACTCGCTCATCAACTGTGGGCTCCGTCAGTGCAACCCCGCCGGCACTGCCACTCTTGGCAATCTTCTTTCCCGAAGACTTTCGGTGATAGCGGTAGCTGTCACGCAGGGATTTCCAGGCCTTTTTGCAATCATCCGCTGAAAAAAATCATTTGTTTTACCAAACTTCACGCAATTCTTACTACAACTTACCTTCTTTTTGGACATCATCAGCCACTTCATCCCATGCAGATTTGGCAAAAGTTGCATCAAAATGTTTTTTGTTGGTCAAATCCCAAAGAATTGGACGTGCCTGGACGGCCTTAATTAGTGCAATCTTATCACACGTTTCAAATTGCTTTAATCGGCGTTTTCTTTGCTTTTTTGCAGCCATTGTTAAATTTTTTTAGTTGGGTGGTTTGCTTAATAATTGCCAACAATTTTGTTTGCTTCTACTTAGCTAAAACCCTATCAGCTGTCAAGGCTAGTCTAGGCTGCGGCGCCACGGGTTTTTAGCTAGGAATGAGCTAAGAAATTTAGCTTGTCTGAGAACGGCTCAAGCTAAAAGGCCAGCTAAAATTTTTAGCTGGCGTTTAGCTAGCTTTTTTTTATTGAGAGTTGACCCCAGCTATATCGATTTAGCTTGTCTGAGTACATAGCTTTAGTGCACATTCGGCCAGGCCATGTTTGGCTCTTGTTTAGATGCGTCGGAATTGAAACAGCTTTTGCGCTGCTCTCACTCACGGACTTTACGCCCATAGGCTTAATGTCCGGTCATAAGGCCCAGAAAATTTCTTAGTAATATTTCAAAGTAATGATTGAAATTTTTTATATGGGCAACTTGCTGAACGGAAGCAACTGGAACAGCCTGGCAGCATTTGAAAGCCGCGCCCAAAAATACAGGCAACAAATAATGGAAGAATATTTATACCCGTTACTCGTAGAGTAAAAAGTGTATACTAAAGTCGTGCAAATGTATGTAACAGGCAGAAGGAAGCATCTCCGACCCCATAAAGTAATTAGTTGTATGGGATAATTTTTCTAAAGAAAGATTTGCCACATTACCAGCAGTCTAGCTGTTTCTGCCAAAAAATCTGAAAAAATGGCCATTTTTCTAATATTTTTCAAGTGAACATTCTTCGATTATAAAGAGCAGCATTCTTACGTTTGTCTAAAAATCCTTTTAAAAGCTGTGAATGTTGGCGGAATACATACATATTTTTTGACCCTTTATTTAGTGCGCTCTTTCAAGATCAGTTCAGATCAGTTCATATCAGTGTTATTATTAACACAAACAGGACTTCCCAGCAGATGAGTGTATCCTTCGTCCTCCGACAGATAGAAGGGAAAGGTGAGATTTCCCTGAGCAGCTAGGTTAATATACTGTGAAGGCTTCGGATGTCCCTGGTGATTGCAGCTTCTAGACATTTAGATTTCGACGTATGCCCCACTGAGCCGCGTGCTTAATTTGGTTAGTTAGTGATCCGAGTGTTTATTGGCCATATTGACTTTTACCATTATATTTCGATATTTATAATTGAGAATGGCTCCAGGTGTTCACACAAAGCTGCACAATCTCTTATTGCACTAACTCTTCCCATCTTAGTTTACAACCTCCCATCGTTTTGTCTGCTTTTCAATCTGTGAAAACGCCCTGCTTACCACTCTGTCAAAATTCTTTGTAAACCAAAATACTCGTAGTTCCCCAGGTTAAAACAATTTTTTTTAAATGTTCTCAAATTTTATGATTGTTTATTAAGAATTTTCATGTTGGCAAAAATTACAAGCTATCCAAAAACCTTGGCGTTGAAGTGCTTTACACCGATCGCAAAAACTCTTCAGTCTGGGAAGATTTAGTTGTCTGGTCTCTACATCGACGCTGGGATCAGTATAGATGTGCAGCAAACTCTGTTTCTCTTCCTCAAAATGGTCTTCCTGAGCATGACATTTGCTCATGAGACATACAGAGACGAACAGCACACAGCTAAAGGAATGAAGTTGATTTTATGTGATCTTAAAAGGATTATACTTTTGGCTTACCCCAGACAAATGATGAACTTCATTTCTTCTATGTATTTTCTCAATTCGAGCGATGGGGAAAACAGAATAGTTCATTGCAATCCCTCAGTCTTTTATTGCAAAATGTTGTTTACATTTCCGATGAGTTCTAAGAAATTTGATGCACAAAGGAGAAAATAGTGCATCGACAGCGATAACAAATCTCTATGAAAGTCTATGCCGGTGACGAAAGCAGTGTCAAGGGTAAGCCGATTTTCAATATTTTTAATCAGATGATGCATTGCATATGTTTTACATAGTTTCACTGACGTTATCCAAGAAAGGCCATGATTCAGCGATAACCCCTTATATCAATTTTCAGTTTGGCTTCTTGAATTTAGTGGCCACGGCACAATAATATTATAATTGGAACGTCATAATTAAGACTTTTAATCGCTGAATTCAAATAAAGGATGAGCTTTAACATAGCCCCACAAAAAATAGTCTAAAGGCGTTAAATCGCACGATCTAGGCGGACAATTGACCGGAACGTGAAATAAAATGTTCACCGAACTCGCCTCTCAATAAGTCTATTGTTGAGCGTGCTGTGTTGCATGTGGCACCGTCTTGTTGAAACCACATGTCATGCAAGTCAAGCTCTTGCATTTTGGGCAAAAAAAAAGTTGGATATCATCTCACGGTAGCGCTCACCATTCACAGTTACGTTACGATTCGCATCATCTTTGAAGAAGTACGGTCCAAGGATGCCACCAGCCCATAAACCGCACCAAACTGTGACTTTTTCTGGATGCATTGGTAGCTCTTGCAATGCTACTGGCTGATATTCACTCCAAAATCGACAATTCTGCTTATTTAGCGCGCGATGATCTTTCTTAACAGAGCACGCATTTTGATAATAAAATTCAATAATTTATAATTTAAATTATAGACCAAACTGAAGATGTTTGACAGTGAAACAAAACACGAAACGTGCGTGAGCTGTTTAAACCAGTGTTGCCAAAAAGATAATAGCTAAACGAGGAAGAAAGTCGATCAAGCCTGACTATATTATACTCTGTACCAGTTGGGGTCGCCTCTCGCATTTGCTCCCGATTATATTATATAAAATCGGTATCCAGGGAACACCACGAGGAGGTAATTGCAATAGCAATGGGGTCGATATATGAATAAAGACCTACGAGTCGACTTGAGTTGCTTAAATACTTATCACTTAAGGTGCTGTTACATACTTTTGCACAAGCTTATTATACTCAATGTACCTTTGGTACAGAGTATAATTAGGAGAGAGAGGGAGAGAGAGAGGATTGGCACGCGCCGCAGAACAAAAAAAAAACCTTTGCATTTGCCAGAGCTAGAGATGGGCGTACATCGAGAACTACGCGGGACTCCGGAGTGACCAGAATGACTTAACATCACTGTGATTGCTTGATATTATGTTAGAATTAAAGAACTAGACTATTTTTATATTATTTGCAATTTAAACAATCCTCGTCTTAGTAGTCAGATGGGTATCGGGCGATATATTTGTCCCGCGACCATCTCTAATTTCTCTCTCTCAAAATTGTATATGTGGGAAAGGGAAGGGGGAAAATGAGAGCGTCCCAGTTAGTTGCAAGAATCCAATTGGATCTAATGAGCTAGCCATAGCTGTTAGGTTTTGTATAGGATTTCGTTGTTGGATTTACTCAGACAATATATTTGCAGGTTTAATTCATTTAAAAGGCGGAATTTTCGGATCACACCCACAACGATCCAATATGAATCGTTAAATAAAAATTTGTCCTAAAATACTGTTGGCTATCACTTTGCTGTGTAGTCGTTGCTCATATATACATACATCTACATACATACGTATGTGTTTTGCTGCTGCAGGAGCAGCCCAGATATATTAAATTTTAGTTTGCTCATATCTTTACTACCGTTCATCCAATCTTTACCATTCTTTTGGCGGATCGATAAATAATCCTGATTACTAAATCCAGAAGGAACGAACCTTCTATCTTAAAAACTGTGGGAGATATTACGTTTTTTCCAATTTGCGGGGGCGGAAGGGGGCGTGGCAAAAATTAAAAATAAACTTGATCTGTCTGCAAGTATAAGAAGCATAAGTCCCATACATGACAAACCTCTATCTCTTACCATCTCTGAGATCTGTGCGTTCATACGGACAGACAGACGGACAGGGCTATATCGACTCGGCTGTTGATGCTGATCAAGAATATATATACTTTATGGGGTCGGAGATGCTTCCTTCTGGCTGTTACATACTTTTGCACAAACTTATTATACTCTATGTACCTTTGGTACAGAGTATAAAAATCACCCTTTATTTGATCCCCTTTCCATTTCTAAGAACTCAATTGAATATTTTTAATCGGATAGTTTCACTGGAATTGTATTTCACGAAAGACCGGGAGCATTCAACGCTTCACAATCTTCGATTATAAAGAGCAGCATCCTTACGCTTTTCTAAAAATCCTTTTAAGAACTGTGAATATTTTTTTACCCTTTTTTTAGTGCGCTTTTTCAAGATCAGTTCAGATCAGTTCATATCAGTGTTATTATTAACACAAACAGGACTTCCCAGCAGATGAGTGTATCCTCGTCCTCCGACAGATAGAAGGGAAAAGGTGAGATTTCCCTGAGCAGCTAGGTTAATATACTGTGAAGGCTTCGGATGTCCCTGGTGATTGCAGCTTCTAGACATTTAGCTTTCGACGTATGCCACACTGAGCCGCGTGCTTATTTTGGTTAGTTAGTGATCCGAGTGTTTATTGGCCATATTGACTTTTACCATTATATTTCGATATTTATAATTGAGAATGGCTCCAGGTGTTCACACAAAGCTGCACAATCTCTTATTGCACTAGCTCTTCCCATCTTAGTTTACAACCTTGCAGTTGTACTATCCCATCGTTTTGTCTGCTTTTCAATCTGTGAAAACGCCCTGCTTACCACTCTGTCTAAATTCTTTGTAAACCAAAATACTCGTAGTTCCCCAGGTTAAAACAATTTTTTTTAAATGTTCTCAAATTTTATGATTGTTTATTAAGAATTTACATCTTGGCAAAGATTATGTTTCGAAACAAAATCAATGAAATTTCGCGATGCAAATCCATTCCGGACAATCAATCAATCGTCCTGAGCACTTCGAACACACTGAAGAAGAAGTTCAACTAGTTTCTTGGCAGCAGGAGATTTAACTATATCCCAAAAAGATCCTCCCTGTGGACCCACGCCATCAACAGTTGGTTTCCCCTTCAATAACTCATTAGTTTGTTGAACTAGATCAATTGGAAATAAGTGACGATAATGATCGTAAAAACTCTTCAGTCTGGGAAGATTTTGTTGTCTGGTCTCTACATCGACACTGGGATCAGTATAGATGTGCAGCAAACTCTGTTTCTCTTCCACAAAATTGCCTTCCGGAACGGGACTTGTACTCGTGAGACACACAGAGACGAACAGCACACAGCTAAAGGAATGAAGTTGATTTAATGTGATCTTAAAAGGATTATATTTTTGGCTTACCCCAGACAAATAATGAACTTCATTTCTTATAGGTATTTTCTCAATTCAAGCGATGGGGAAAACTGAATAGTTCATTGCAATCCCTCAGTCTTTTATTGCAAAATGTTGTTTACATTTCCGATGAGTTCTAAGAAATTTGATGCTTACAATTAGACAACGGAGAAAATAGTGCATCTCAGCGATAACAAATCACTATGAAAGTTTATGCCAGTGACGAAAGCAGTGTCCATTTCTAAGAATATTTTTAATCAGATTATGCATTGCATATGTTTTACATAGTTTCACTGGAACTGTAATCCAAGAAAGGCCATGATTCAGCGATAACCCCTTATATCAATTTTCAGTTTGGCTTCTTGTATTCAGTGGCCACGGCACAATAATATTATAATTGGAACGTCATAATTAAGACTTTTAATCGCTGAATTCAAATAAATTGTCCGTTTTCCCCAGCAAGTCAAATTAAAAAAATATTTGCATAATCGTGTGTTGAACCAAGTATGTTCACACTTGAATGTCCTCAGTTTCTAAGTAAACGGAGTTAAAAAACGATCACGAAAAACCAAAACCAATGATTGGTTCCGGTTTCTAAAATACCATTATTTGGTTCAAAATATGAAAAATACTCATTTTTCTGAGAAATTTCGATTTAAAAAACATCGAGAAATAATCTAGTTAATTTTACTAAATTTCCCTCAGTCCGTCCGTCTGTTTCTATGCTATTTTCTCCATAAGTTTGGAAGCTATCTTAATGAAACTTTGCAGGAAGTCTTTGAGTACAAATACGCTGCACAATTATCGGCACCGGCCGGACCGAATGACTCTAGCATATAGCTGTAATTGGAACAATCAGTCTAGAACAAGTTTTAGTGAGAGAAACGTTTTTGTTTCCAACGGAAACGTCTTCAAACTACTTGCTTATTAGTATGATATCCTTTTTCATAATTCCCATAAGTTTGGTCGAAATCGGACATCTATATAGTATAGCTCCCATAGAAAAAAAAAAAAATGGGGAAAGTTGACTTCGGCTCGGCCGAAGTTTTGTATACCCTTGCAGCCTCCATTGAAAACAAAAAAGTTTTTCTAACAAAGACTACTTTTTGGACTTTACTTTTCTATGGGATCGATACTATATAGATGTCTGATTTTGACCAAACTTGGAGAAAACATGGAAAAGCATAATACACTGTTGATTAAGAAATTTGGAGGCGAACCCATTAAAAAAAAAGTTTTTCTAACTCGAACTTCTTTTCCGACCGATCGTTCATACTGCAGCTATATGCTATAGTCATCCGATTTTGATAAAACTTTGTAGAAATGTGTTAAAGTATATAAAAAAGTAATATGCCAATAAAAAGGACGTTTTCATTAAAAACAAAAAAGTTTTTCTCACTAGAACTAGTTTTTCGACCGATCGTTCCTATGGGAGCTATATGCTATAGTCATCCGATTTCGACCAAACTTTGTAGAATTGTGTAAAAGTATATAAAAGAAGTGTATGCCAATGATACGGACGTTTTCATTAAAAACAAAAAAGTTTTTCTCACTAAACTAGTTTTTCGACCGATTATGGGAGCTATATGCTATAGTCATCCGATTTCATAAACAACAAACCAAACCAAAAAGTAAACAAACCAAGAACACCAACCCCCCCAAAACCCACCAACACGCGGAGTTCGAAACGGCGGTGTTGGCTTGAGCATACGTTGTTCAGCGGTGCCCATCAAGCCACGACTGACGCGGACGCGCGTTTGAGCCAGAAAATTCTTCGAACATGCACCAGTATGTACTGACACTAACCGACTACGCGGCTCAACCTAAAGCGGCCCGGCTACAAAGGACTCAGCTTAAAACGCAAAAAACACCCCCAGACATTACACGCTAGATAATATCGTTGAGCATGGGAGGCAACATCCCCGACTAGTGAGGTGAATCGTCCCTAGTTGCTAGCAAACCTGAACTACCTATACCGCCCAGATCCACTCCCCTTTACGGCTCTAGGTGCCTTTGACTTCATGCAAAAGCCTTTGTTAGTCGATTTGCAAAGTTTTTCCTCTAAATTCTGCCTTTATAAGAGTTCAGTTGGTTCAGCCTCCGGTACTGCCGGGCGTCCCCATGACGCTCGTCAGAGGTCGAACCTAGGTTTTAGTGCCTGGGGGGTCCTCGGGCTGTGAGATCCTTTATATTGACAACTATCTCTCAGCGGTTTAGGTCCATTTAGGTTTATCAACCTCCAGCTTTCTCTGGAACCGGAAATGTTTGAGCCTGGGTATAATCTTGTTGACCCTGATGGAGTAAGCTGCCGCTCAGCATACCAAGGATATGATCGAGGAAAGTTCTAGCAATCGTTTATACAGGCTTTTGACCTATTCCAGAGTATTTAAAATCTAGGTACGGAATTGTTTGAGGGAGGGACTCATTGAAAGACTTGTGTGGGAGTGTCGGAGCGCTGTACAGAGATGCGTATCTTCCACCCAAAATGGGTGTGTGCTTCCAATCCCCTACGTCCAGCTTTCGACCGTCTTTCCACTTATTGACAACCGAATACTATTTTGAGAGACAAGTCTTATGAGATACTATAGCTCTTAAAAATCATCCTGGCTTAAAGAAAGGAGGCATTAGGCCAGCTGGTGCCTTATACATTGCTGTCAGGTCACCGGTTTATGGGGTGGACATGACCGTAAAACAGCTCTTAAAAATACCCTTTAGCGCCGGTGGGAATCAAAGTGATTTGTTATTGCTGACAATGCACTATTTTTGCCCTTGTCTAATCGTAAGCATCAAATTTCTTAGAACTCATCAGACAAAAAAACAACATTTTCATTCGAGTCTGTTATAAAAGATTAAGGGATTGCAATGAACTACATATTTAGTTTTTCCCATCGCTTGAATCGACAAAATTCCTATAAGAAATGAAGTTCATAGTTTCTCTGAGGTAAGCCAAAAACATAATCCTTTTAAGATCACATAAAATCAACTACATTCCTTTAGCTGTGTGCTGTACGTCTCTGTGTGTCTCACGAGTACATGTCAAGTTCAAGAAGAAAATTTTGAGGAGGAGAAACGGGAACTTGTGCACATCTATACTGATCCCAATGTCGATATAGGGACCAGACAACAACATCTTCTCAGACTGACGAGTTTTTATTTACATCATCGTCATTTATATCCAACTGATGTAGTGGAAAAAATTAATGAGTTATTGAAGACGGGACCAAATACTACTGGCTCGGTTGGTGGCGTGGCTCCACAGGGAAGACCTTTTTGGGATCTAGCTAAATCTACTGCTGCCAAGAAAATAGTTGAACTTATTCTTCAGTTTATTCAAAGTACGCTGAACCAATGATTGAAGGGTCCGGAATGGATTTGTATCGCGAAATCGCTAAGCATGCTTTGATCTCGGACCCCGATATTTTTGAAGTACATACCGAAACCTAAAAAAATCCCCGAAGGACTTGGCTTCACATCGTAAAGGTACTTTTTTGATACCCACCATTTTTTCACCCCAACCTGAAATTTTGAAAAAGGATCCTTTTTATGAAGTCCTAATATTATAATCCGTTTGGAATTTAGTTTTTATTTCTTTGGCAAAGTTATAGATATATACGAGAGGAACAACCCAATAAAATGGCATCTAGTGCTTCAAAAATTGAAAAATATCAGAAAAATTAATTTTTTCAGGTTTTTTGGCAGAAACGGGTAAACTACTGGTAATGTGGCAAATCTTTCCTTATCGAAATTATCCCAAATAACAATATAAACAACTCTTAAATACATGCCAGCTTCATACGATCTCCCCTTCTTACCATTTTGGTACTCTGAAAGTGATTTTTTATTTACAGCCATTTCGATTTGACTTAGCGGTTTCGGTCTATCATCTTCAATATCAGGCAAGTAGTAGACATCTTGAAAATCGTTTTTGTCGGTAAAAGCAGTGTTGTCGAAAAACTAGTTCTAGTGAGAAAAACTTTTTTGTTTTCAAAGGAAACGTCCTTATCAAGTTTTGTCAAAATCGGATGACTATAGCATTTGGCTGCAGTACGCATGATTGGTTGAAAAAGAAGGTCTAGTGGAAAAGAAACTTGTTTGTTTTAAATGGAATTGACTCCAAATTTCTTACATGTTAGTTTGATATGCTTTTCCATGGTTGCACTAAGATTGGTTAAAAAACGACATCTATATAGTATAGCTCCCTTAGAAAAGTTAGGTCCAAAAAGTAGGCTGCAAGGTATCGAAAAGCCAAACGGAAAATTGAAAGAGGTTATCGCTGACTCCTGGCCTTTCATGGAAAACAATTCCAGTGAAACTATGTAAGACATATGCAATGCATAATCTGATTAAAAATATTCAATCGAGTTCTTAGAAATGGAAAGGGGAACAATTAGACACTGCTTTCGTCACCGGCATAGACTTTCATAGTGATTTGTTATCGCTGACGATGCACTATTTTCTCTTTTGTCTAATCGTAAGCATCAAATTTCTTAGAACTCATCGGCAATGAAAACAACATTTTCATTCGAGTCTGCTATAAAAGGCTGAGGGATTGCAATGAACTATTCAGTTTTTCACCATCGCTTGAATCGAGAAAATACCTATAAGAAATGAAGTTTATAATTTGTCTGGGGTAAGCCAAAAATATAATCCTTTTAAGATCACATAAAATCAACTTCATTCCTTTAGCTGTGTGCTGTTCGTCTCTGTATGTCTCATAAGTAAATGTCATGCTCAGGAAGACCACTTTGAGAAAGAGAAACAGAGTTTGCTGCACATTTATTCTGATCCCAGTGTCGATGTAGAGACCAGACAACACAATCTTCCCAGACTGAAGAGTTTTTACGATCGGTATCGTCACTTATTTCCAATTGATCTAACTCAGCAAATTAATGAGTTCCGGAAGGGGGAACCAACTGTTGATGGCGTGCCTATACAGGGAGGATCTTTTTGGGATATAGTTAATTCTCCTGCTGCCAAGAAAGTAGTTGAAATTATTCTTCAGTGTATTCGAAGTGCACAGAACGAATGATTGACGGTCCGGAATGGATTTTTATCGTGAATTCACATTGCTTGCTTTGATCTAAATTTTGTTTCGTAACATAATTTTTGTTAAGATGTTGATTTTTGTTAAACAACATCATAAAATTTGAGAACATTTAAACAAAAAGCTGTTTTAACCTGTGGAAACTGATAAGTTTGGCGGTAAACGAGGACAAGGCAAAGTACTTTGTATCCACACGCAGCGTCTTGGAAAATCTGTTACTATGGGATAGTACAACTAGAGGGTTGCGAGGTTGAGATGGGAAGAGCTGGTGCAATAAGACAGAGAGGGTACCCAGCAAACATTTTTTATCGCGGAACATAAGGATGCGATTCTTCCAGTAGGTATCGCTTTATTTTAGCAATATATCTGTGCTATTGTATTCTCATCTGCCTTCAGGAAGAAGTGTCAAGCCTTTTAACATTTCGCATTTGTGCATTCAAGACGATTTTTGAGAGATATACCGCCAATTTCACGCATGGATGCAAAAACATGATAACAGATATCGCATATTTATCTCCTTTCATTGTAAAATTGCGATACCCAATGTAATTTCTTCCAAATTTCTCCTCAAACTACACAGAGAAAATAAAATTAGGTACACGCCGCGTGTCCTAAACGAACTATAGTTCCCCCTGATAAATTTTACACAATTTTACAAATGTAGAAAACAGATTTGGCATGTAGAAAAGCTACATGCTGCTACATGTGGAAATGAAAAAGTAAACTAGATATGTTGAATATTTAAATGCTTCGTGGAAAAAGGCTAAGGGTACACGACATGATAAAACCAGCTTATTTCCAAATAACTTTTACATTTTCATGCAGCAATACGTCAAGAAGAGGGGAGGCAGCGATTATGTACGTATAAAGTGTATGCAAGAGCTTTCAGCAATAGACGTCGATTTACCAACAGAAGAATCTACTGCTCTTGATCCAGCTACTGCTGAGCGTGACTTATTTCGCTCTTAAATTTTTCATTTTTTTCATTTGCATGTTACAAAACTGTTTACTTATGTCTAATGTTAGGAGTTTATTTGAATTCTTGTTCGTCTATGTGCATTTTAGGGTGTCCAATTCAATTTTTATTAAGAGTGCGCTTCTTTTAGGATTTCAATGCTTCCAATGCAGGATCAGGTTAGTGTGTTAGACTCTAGTGCGAACAGCCATTCTATGATTAGAGTCTTAGGCAGGCAACACAATGGTTTGAATATGTGTCATATAAATGCGCAGAGTCTCGTTAAAAAAATAAATGAATTTCGATATTTGTTTGTCAGATCTAATGTTGATGTTAAATGTATTTCTGAAACGTGGTTTCTGGCCGATATGTGTGACACAGTAGTATTGTGTGAGGGTTACAAGCTATTTCGAGCTGATCGAGTAGGCCATGCAGGGGGTGTGGCAATTTATCTGAATAATAAATTAAATGCTAAACTTATTTGTAAGCATCACCAGGGAAGTGCAATAGAGTATCTAATCATGTCTAATCATGAGCATAAAATTCTCCTAGGTTGTGTCTATCGTCCTCATCGTAACATTGATTACGGCGATTTTGTCTCTATGTTAACTAATTTATCCCTGAACTATAATAATGCTATAATTATGGGCGATCTTAACAGTAATATTTTAATTGAAAATCACCTACGCAACTCCATGGAATCCCTTGGCTTAAAATTAATCAATCAAATCACTACAACGCATTTCACTAGTACCTGCAGCAGCTTACTGGACGTAATATTTGTAAATAATTCAGAGAAAATCCTCTTATATGATCAGCTCACAGTGCCAGGGTTTTCAAAGCATGACCTTCTATTTTTGACCCATGATATATATTTGAATGTTAGTGAATGTATGATTACCTATAGAGACTTTAAAAATATAGACTATGACCATTTAAGTGTTGAATTTGACAAATTTGATTGGAATTCAGTGGATTCTCAGGTTGATGAACTGCAAGCAAATATAGTAAGCCTGTACAATTTATGTGTTGCGGTTAAAAGAAAGGTTATCAAGCCGCGAGAAACCCCATGGTTCAGCAATAAAATAAAATTGGCCATCAATCAGCGTAATATTGCCTTTAAGAAATGGAAAAGGTTTAAAACTACAGGTCTATATAGTAGGGTAAACGTTTTTCTTGAACTGGAAACTTTTGAGACCGATTTTTATTTAGAACGTCTGTTCTTGCTTTAGATCGTCTGTTCTTGTTTAGACACTCTTCTTTTAAAGAATGGGACCGTCTCAGTCAGAAAAATTTAAAAATTTTTAGTTATTTTTGTGTGTTTATTTTACTCTAGTGTGAGAGATATGAGAGTAGAGAGAAAAAAACATTTAAAATATAAAATCCTGTTTCATTTACCTTACCTTGTCTGATGAACTCGGACCCCGGCACTGAAAAATGAAGATCTGGATGAATGCTAAATAATTCATCTGATTTAATTAATAGTTTACGTCGATAGCTTACTATAAATTGAGGCTTCTTTCAAACTTGAAAATTTTTTTTTATTATTTTTTTTTTCTATTTTTTTAATTTTTACTTTCTATATTTTTAAATGGCGAAATCCTCTTTTACAAAATGATGTTCTGTTTTAAAATTTTGTTTTCTGTTTATTTAACGTTAATATTTTTTTTTTTTTTTTTATTCATCCAAATTTAAATATGACGAACATATCATGTCGCATTTTTGAAGAACTGAGAACGGGTTTTTGAAGGTAAAACAGGCCAAATGCTTATTCTACTACGACAAATTTAAGTAAGCTGTAACTACTGGTGAAAGATGGAGGGACCTTAAAAGACAAAAGACTTCACCCCATGTTGAGGCTGATGTAAATCAGCTAAATAAACAATTTGTGCAATGCCAATGTACCTGAAACTACATCAAATGCCTATAGTGACTGTGTACCTTATTAACATCTGTGATAGTAGCTTTAATTTGTAGTAGTCTGATGTTCCTGAGTCTATTTTAAATGTTAAATCTAACGCAGTAGGTCTTGATGATGTCAGTCCAAATTTTTTAAAAAATAATCTTACCCGGAATCCTACCTCACATTACCCACATTATAAATACAGCCTTTACTACCTCCGTTTTTCCTGACAGCTGGAAAGTGGCTAAGATATTGGCTATTCCGAAAACTAATGGAGACTTTCGGCCAATTTCCATTCTACCATTCACAGCAAAGGTTTTTGAAAATTTAATTGCCAACCAAATTAACGCATTTATGCTTAGCAACCGCCTCCTGAGCGAGAAACAATCGGGTTTTAGGAAAAATAGGAGCTGTACGACAGCTATACTAAATATAGTGGAGGACATAAGAAAAAGCATGGATGACGGAAATGTGACGCTACTGACACTGCTTGATTATAGCAAAGCTTTTGATACCGTCAACCATGACATTCTATGTTCTCGAGTACAGCACAAAAACTAATGCGTTCCTACCTAACCAACAGGCGTCAAGCTGTTGTTACATCGTCCGTCTCTTCGTCATTTCTGTCCGTCAAGCGTGGTGTTCCTCAGGGTTCCGTTCTTGGTCCATTATTGTATTCCATTTATGTAAATGACCTTCCAGATGTCTTGTCAGAGTGCTAAGTTCATATGTATGCTGATGATGTTCAAATGTATGTTGGTCGTCCTTTGTCTAAAATTAATGAATGTGTTAATGTGTCCAACAGTGAGCTGTCTAAAGTTAGTAAGTGGTCAAATAAGAATGGTCTAGGATTAAACTCAGTAAAATCAAAATGCATTGTGATTTATAAAAAAGCAATTGATACAGTAAACTTACCAAAACTAAAAATTGACGATAAGACAATAGACTATGCAATAAGAGCGATCATAAATAAAGCAGTTGGCAAAACATATGGATCCCTCAGACAACTATATCTCACGCAGCACTTTCTTCCCATACCTATACGACTCTTAATAGCTAAAGCCTATTTGACACCCGGTCTCTTCTATGGAGTGGAAATCTTTGGCAATAGTGATGCAGCAAGCAAGCACAAACTAAATGTAGCCTTTAACAATATTGCTAGATATGTCTTTGAAATTCTAAACGAAAGTTGTAGCTTAAAATTTTCAAATAGAAAACTGTTTCTCACACTTGACATGTAGTTTTTTTTCTAAGAAAACGATAAGGACTTCAAATGTTGAATACTTCATATAAAAAATCTATATGAAACGTGTTGTTGATCTCATTTGCTCATAGTCGATTGTTGCTTCATATATTACTGTGTTTTGCGGCATTGCCGCGCGAGTGCTTGATAGTTGTATGGGCTAAGATTACAGCATTTGTGCTTAAGCTCCCGAGAACGATTTTCAGAAGCAAGACCTTGCATGTAGAAACAAAAAAAAACAACGCGGCATGTAGAAAAGCTACATAAACGTAATGGTGGAAAAATCCCTGTCAAACGTGTAGAAAACCTACATTTTCATGCAGATTTAACATACTTTCTTTTCTCTGTGTATCGTCATACCCTCTCTTTGCCTAGAGAGATAAGAAACACGACAAAATGTTTGCAGGGCATGCACTCGTGCGTATACACAACGAACACACACACACACAGATGCATAATATTATAGAAACACACAAACATTTCAAACATTTTCGTCAATTCGTCAGTCTGTCTGTCAGTTGGTCGACGTGTGAGTCCTTCACTTGGCGTTGAGTTTTGAAGGTTGCTTTTGCTGTTGATAAACAAGAATCGATAAAAGCAAACGAGGCGCGAGATGTTTGGCCCAACCACACACCTAGGTGGGAATCGATGGACGGATAGGAGGAGGAGGGTCTGCTGTTGCCTCCTTATCAAACGTTCCACATAGGAAATACAATACAGAAAAAAGGATATGTCGTTGTTTTTGCCTAACAAAGGCAGGCGCGGAAAGGGGCATGTTTGAATATATTGTACATACCAGCAAATGTTTGCATTGGTATGCATGAGTGTCTCTTTAAGCAGATAAACGTAAATCAATAAACGCACAAAACGGAAATTATCAACACCTGTAAACGATAATTGGAGCAAAATTAAATTTAATAAATTGCCACAACACATGGAATTAATGTTGGGATAAATGGGTTGAGGTGGACTTTGTGTTGTTGGAAATATCTGGAAACAAAAGACACTTAGTTTGTCTCAATTTAATTAAATTTTATTTCAACATTTCTGGAAATGGTCTGTAAACACATGAGCAAAAGTAGATGGTTTTAAAAAATTCCAGAAAAAAAATAAAGATTTTTTTTTTGTTTTTTTTATTAAATAGTTTGAATGAAGGAAAATACTTTTTATAGGCCGTTCAGAAAGTTATCGGCCTCCGAAAATGATGAATAAAAAAAGGTGCCCACATGGTGCCTGGTCTTGGATGATTTGAAAAAAAATGCGTTTATGTTTAGAACTAATTGGCTATCGTTCGGCCCTCCAAAATTTGAAAATTTTTTTGACAAAATGGCGGACATTTGAAAAAAAAATTTTTTTGGCCTTTTTTGTAGTGTAGTGTAAAAGTACACTTAAAATATGGTATCCAAAGTTGAGGTCGAACGATAGCGACGACAATCCTGCGTCGTATAAGCCCTTCCGGCAAAATCGGTCCACTGGTTTCCTCTGAATCGTGGCCACCAGTTTGAAAAACGTGGTTTCGAGATAACGCGTTTAAAGTTTGTGCTAGGCAAATCGGGACACTTTGGGTCATTAAAAGGGCTTATCTTCTAAACTATTTCAATTTTTGAAAATTTTTAATTTTTAATATCCAAGCTACAAAAATATGCAAAAAAAAATCGAAAATTTTTTTTTGGTTAAACAAGTTCTATTATAAAGATATCTTAGCTTCGTTTATGAACAGTTGAAAGATGGTAGACAGTTTGTAAATAACTTACGATAAATTTTTTTAGTTTTCGGAAAGATTGATCAAAAATAAGATTTCTTCATCTCAACATATGAACAGAATGTTCTCTCTAATTATACCCTTGCAGAGGGTATTATAAAATTGTCCCTATGTTTGTAACGAATGGAAGGAAGCATCTCCGAAGACATAAAGTATATATATTTCTTGATCAGCATGACGAGCTGAGTTGATTTAGCCCTGTCCGTCCGTCCGTCTGTCTGTTTCTATGCTATATTCTCCGTCAGTTTTAAAGCTATTATCACCAAACTTTGCACGAAGTCTTCTGGTACAAACGAGTATACGCTGCACATTTGTCGGAACCGGCCGGATCGGATGACTATAGCATATAGCTGCCATATACCCTCTGCAAGGGTATAATAAAAAGACTTATCTGAATATGGGTTTAACGACCTATTTTGATTTTAGTCAAAGTGAATGTTAGCAGGCTCAAGGTCGAGGTTTGATTATAGTTCAATAATCAACCAGAAAATTCAACAGAGAATACATTTGAACATGAACAGTAGCTGTGGCTGTGTAGACGGCCGTTTCGGCTGCCGCCATGGCAAAGCCTTCGTCAGTACACTTTCAGTTGCTGTCACACCAACAAGCCATTTGCAAATAAACCGCGGCGAATAAATTGTTGAGAATTTCAAGTGCACAAATTTGCACGAACTTTCAACTGGCTTTCAAGCTAGAATTCCAAGTGCACAAACTAGCTTTAAGCTCCGCTTTTTTACGGTATATGAAGGTATATGCATTGGCATTGAAGGTTGCTCAATGTATCTCTGTTGTTTATGGCCACTATTTTAATTACTGAGAAATTCGTCTCAGAGAGTGATTAAAGTGTGCCACGATTTTCTTGTGTGCATTTATTTAAGAGGGTATGCTTCCCTTTTTGTATAAATACCAAGGTATTTTTATTGTTTGTTTAATAGGGAACCGTTAAGGTTTTATAACAAACATCACGGAGAGCCAATTCCGTTATTGTATCTGAATATGGGTTTAACGACCTATCTTCTCATTACGATGTTCATCTTCGCAGCTCAAACGACCTCGCTTAAACTCAGCCACCCAATATTTTATTGTTGTAAACGAGGGAGCAGAATTACGTAAGGTAGAATCCAGCTCCTTTTAATATTGGTTGGACTAAGACCTTTTATATGAAAGTATTGTATCACATAACGATGAGCAATTTTGTCCATGTTTGCAAATCAATAACAAGCGTTCTCTATTAAAATCGGAAAAAAAACTGTGCAAGGTAAAGGCACCAAACTTCAAACTTAAGCTTTTAATAGTCGGTACTTCCCCTTTTTAATATTTTTTGTGAACATTTTCCAACACTACTGTGCTAGGTCGGCCGTTTCTGGGACGGCCCTCGTATATGCTATAGTCTTCCGATTTGTATCAAACTTTGTAGAAATGTGTTAAGTATATAAAATAAGAACATGCCAATAAAAAGAACGATTTCATTACAAACAAAAAAGTATTTCTCACTAGAACTTGTTTTTCGACCGATCGTTCCTATGGCTTTTTTTTTTTTTTTTTTTTTCTAAAGAATACCACTTTATTCTTCGGCAAAGTAAATATAATTAAATGATCGACTAGGTTTGTGGCACGACGACAAGTGCCACATTTTGGGCTTTTTTTTTTTTTTTTTCTCTGTTTTTTGTATCGAAAGGCGGGTGTGTAATCAACGAAATCAACGAAGTGGCAGCAGCGGAGTGCCTTCCCTTAAAGCATGGTCAGCTCCATGATGGCGTTCACTATGTCGTTATTGTTGTTTTTCAAGGCCTTGATGGCCTTTGCCCTGGTCGTGTTCGCCTGCGTGATTACCAAGTCAATGTCCTTTTCGTCGACGCCCGTGTCGTCCACCTCCTCCTCATCCTCCTCGGCGATGGGGGCCACCGAAGTAGTAGCACCCACGCTGTCCACAGCACCGGCCTCGGGTGCCTTGAATTTCTCGGCAGCCGCCACCTGGGCCTGCTGCGACAGATCTTCGATCTTGGCCTCACCGAAAACAATGTAGGTGTCGCTGTGGGGGTTCTTGTACACATCCGGGTTGTTGATCACAAACAGAATGTTCTTCGACTTGCGGATGGTCACACGGTTGACGCCCTGGATTTGCTTCAGGCCCAGTTCGAGCATAATTTTTCTGGCCTTCTTCTCGCCGCGTGACTGCTTTGCCTTGGACACCACATCGATGAGCAGACCAGTGGCTCCACCACCTAGCTGTGTGGTGGCAGCGCCGGCCTCCTCCAGGCCGGGAATGTCACCCTCAGAGTCGCTATCGCTGCCATCATCCTCGACGCGTACATCCTCGGGCTTGGCCTCGGCCGAAGTGGAGGGTGTTGGCTCGTTCTTGATTTCAGTGAGCTCGGGCATAGTGATCTCTTGTTTCCGCTGAACTGTCAAAGAGTTATATGCTATAGTCATCCGATTTCGACCAAACTTAGTGAAATCATGGGAAAGGATAATAATCTAAGAAATACGTACTTTGGAGGCGTTTCCATTAAAAACAAAAAAGTTTTTCTTACAAGAACTAGTTTTTCGACCGATCGTTCCCATGTCAGCTATATGCTATAGTTATCCGATTTTGACCAAACTTTATAGAATCGTGTGGGAGCATATACTACTGTGGGCAAAAAGTAGTCGGAATTTGTCGATTTAAATCACGCGGGCTAATATTTTCGACCAAATATTTTTTTTTTTAGTTGGCAGCACTGTCACTGACTTACATGTCAAATTTCATGTCAAAATATTCATTATTGTTTGAGTTACGCGTGGTTTTGAGACACGCAAAAAGTGGTTTCGGCGATTTTTGAAGTGTCTGAAATTATTCAACAAAGAAGTGCGATTAAATTTTGCTTCCTGAATGGAATTACCGCTGCGGAAACGTTGAGAATGTTGCAGAAGGCTTACGGCGACCAAGCTCTGCCAAAATCAACAACATTTGACTGGTACAAATGGTTTAAAGAAGGCCGAAAACACGTCGAAGACGATCACCGATCTGGACGACCATCAACATCAACTGATGAGCAACACGTCAACAAATGCAAAGAATTCATGCTTAAAAATTGTCGATTGACTGTCCGCGACCTTACTGAACTTGTTGGAATATCGGAAGGATCAGTAAAAACCATTTTGAAAGACCACCTGGGCCTGAAAAAAGTCAAATCTCGTTTGGTGCCAAAATCGCTCAATTTCATTGAAAAACAGAACCGCGTTGAAGTGTGTGAAATAATGCTTTCTGACTATCAGGACAAGTTGAAACGCACCGTATTCGCCTGATTTAGCTCCGTGTGACTTCTGGCTATTCTCCAAACTCAAAAGACCACTCCGAATACACCGTTTCGAGTCGATTGAAGAGATTAAACGTGAATCGGCACGCGCTCTGAAGGCCATACCTGAAAGTGACTTTTTGGCATGCATCGAGGACTGGAAAAAACTGTGGCATAAGTGCATTGCATCGGGAGGGGATTACTTTGAAGGCGATGAAATTGATTTGGAAGAATAAATAAAGATTTTTTGATTTATAAACAAATTCCGACTACTTTTTGCCCACAGTAGTAAGTGAAATACGTGCCAATTTTAAGGACATTTCCATGAAAAACAAAAAAAAATTTTCTAAAAAAAGACTACATTTCAGACTTTACTTTTCTATGACATCTATACTAAATAGATGTCCGATTTTTGACCAAATTTGGTGGAATCATGGAAAAGCATAGTTAACTAAGAAATACAAAGTTCGGAGGCGTTTTAATTGAAAACAAAAAAGTTTTTCTCACTAAGACTAGTTTTTCGACCGATCGTTCCTATAACAGCTATATGCTTTAGTCATTCGATCCGGCCGGCTCCGACAAATGTGCAGCGTATTTGTACCAAAAGACTTCGTGCAAAGTTTGGTGAGGATAGCCTTAAAACTGACGGAGGAGATAGCATAGAAACAGACAGACAGACGGACAGACAGGACGGAAAGAGGGACAGGGCTAAATCAACTCAGCTCGTCATGCTGACCAAGAATATATTTCTTTGGGGGCATTTCAGCATTCACTCCAAATTCAAAGTTGGTGATTGCTTTAAGAAGTCTTCTCATTCAAAGCCGTTTTGGACCCTTTTAAAAATTCTCTTATTTAGAAAACATAAAAAGAATAAATTGAAAACTTTTTTATTTATTATGTATTACAAAAGGTTCAAAGTATAAATAAAGAGTACTGCCTCCTGGTACGAGGGCTGTTTAAAAGTAATGAGACTTCCAAAGTTGGTGAAGATGAAAAAAGAAGATTGTGTGGCGTCCGATTAGGTGTCTCGGGTCCAAACTTTTGAAAAAAAACAGGGTTATAATCAGTATAGATGTAATTCTCGGGTGAACGCAAACTTAATTTTTGTAACGTTTTGGGCAAAATGGCGGCCATTCAAGGAAACAATTTCAATATCCCAGTAAATTATTTTAGGTTGGGTTTTTTTTGATATGGCCGCTCAAAGTGTTTTCGGAGACCAACGCTAAGTTTGGAAAGGGCCCTGGGAACAGGCCAACAACCATTAATGAGCTCCTTAGAAAGGAAGAGATAACGCTCAGAACAGCCTCCTGGGAAAACACCAGGGGCATGAAACAAGCAAAAGCATTAATAGTGAACCACAACCTCAAAAAATTCCAGAAATTGATCCAACTGGGAAAGAATGCCTTCGGAATCCTGGCAAGGCTCTACATGGGCCACTGCGTGGTCACCCGTACAAGTTGGGAATAGATTATTGATACTGTAGTCGATACTGTGAAGAGAAGGAGGAGTCCTCTGAACATATACTGGCACACCGCGATGCTCTAGCGAGGCGCAGACTCAACACAGCTTACGCCCCAACAAGACTAGTAACATACATAGGAAGGTTAGGTTCAATGACAACGAAAATCAGACGACAGGTCTTGCAACACTTTTTTAAAATTACTAGATTAGAAAATCTCTTATTCGTTTCCAGTTCCCAAAAATTGAATCAGCCGCCTTAAGGGTTTACCCGGCCTCGACTTATCTTACAAATTGTTGCCACTTTCGTATCATGTTTCAGCTTTGTTTCAGCTTTGTTGTTGCTTTCAACGCTGTTGGCCGTTAGGCTTCGTTAAAGTCTTTGTAAATTGCAAACAGCTGTTCCCATCTTCTTACTTACTTGCGTACTACCCCTTCCTTCTGACACGCTCTGGACGTTTTTTTTTTTTCAAATTTCACTCTCGTTTGAGTGCGTGGGCGGCAGGTTGAAGGTTGATGTGACTAACAGACAGTGGCTGGCTGATATGAGACCCACGCATAGAGTGTGAGGAGGGGTGGAGAAGGATATGTGCGTGTGAGCCTGTGCGTTATGTAACTGTTTTGTTGCTGTTTATGATTGAATTTTTCGCTTCGTTTTAGCCCTGTTGTGTTTAGTTATTAATTTTTGTGGCTGCTTGGTTGGTTGTTGTTGTTGTTGTTGTTTTGGCGCGTGGTTGCGTTAATTGAAAATTGTACTTGGCGAAAGCCTTTCTTTGAGTTGCGAGAAAGGAAACGCAAAACGATAACGTTTAACCAGAAAATATATATATGTGCTATCAAAATTAAACATTTCGAATCGCATACCGAAAGATGGAAACGATACTTAATTTTTGAAGACGAAAGGGAACTGTCAACCGATAAAAATATGTTTTATTTTTTTTTAAAATTTTTGTGTTTTTGTGTGAGTATAAACTATGCCTAAAAGCCACTTTGGTGGCTCCAGTGGCCGGGTGGATCAGCGACTAAAGTGCGCGACCGCTGTGCATGAGGTCGTGGGTTCGATCCCGCCTCGGAACATCTAATGAAAAGTTTTTTTCTTTGAATAAAACTTTACACCCGGCCACACCTCTTTGCTGTTGGCGCCAGCATTGCCATGAAAAGCTTCTCAAACTGCGTTAAACTGTAGGTCCCTTTCTTTTGTGCTAAAATTAGAAGCGCACAAGCCAAGAGATTGAGAGAGGCTCGGCTTTGGCCCCTTTGGGGCTGTGTCATCTTGTTAAGTTGCTAGATACACAACAACCGAAATCGTAAGCAGAAAATTCCTAGCACAATTTTTATACCCTTGCAAAGGGTATTATAAAATTGTCCGGATGTTTGTAACGCATAGAAGGAAGCATCTTCGACCATATAAAGTATATATATTCTTGATCAGCATGACGAGCTGAGTTGATTTAGTCTTGTCCGTCTGTCCGTCCGTCTGTTTCTATGCTATCTCCTCCGTCAGTTTTAAAGCTATCCTCACCAAAGTTTGCACGAAGTCTTTTGGTACAAATACGCTGCACATTTGTCGGAATCGGCCGGATCGGATGACTATAGCATATAGCCGCCATAGGAACGATCGGTCGAAAAATTAGTTCTAGTGAGAATAACTTTTTTGTTTTTAATGAAAACGTCCTTATCATTGGCTTACACTTAATTTATATACTTTTACACAATTCTTCAAAGTTTGGTCGAAATCGGATGACTATAGCATATAGCTCCCATAGCTATTATCTTTTGACGTGACAACGTCTTATAATTCGATAGAGCCGGCTGCACGCACGAAAAAACATGACTCATGCGGCGTTACCTCGCTCTGAGGCGTTCCATGTAAGGCTTGAAGTGCAAGCGAGAGCGCGGAACGAGCGACAAAGAAGCACAATCGGCCTTTGCGTTAGCATAGTAAAACAAATTCAATTAATCCAAAATTTATTACATATGTTCGTATGAGAATTTAAGCCCAGCCAGTGCAAAAAAAAAAATTAATTGCAATTATTTATTGTTTTATAACGAATTAAAAGTTGTACTAATACATACACACACTTCACACATATAGCTGAGAAGACCAACGCATTGTTGTTGTTTCAACAGGCCAACACTCTCTGTGAGCTGTGCTCAGTTGTCATTTGACATTTGTAAACAGAGAGAGTGGCTCTCAGTACGCTCTCCCTGTGAAGAGACGATCAACGGGATTTAAAGTTTCTGGTCTAACGGAAATCGAATTGACAAGAAATTTTTTGCGAGGCAAGTGCTGCTAATAAAATGAATTTCGGAGCGTAAACAATAATTAATATTGTTTAAAAATGTGTTATATTGCTAATCCTATTGATATGTTCGTCTTCCTTTTTAGCATAGTAATGTTGAAAGGAGTATTAAGGGCGAAAAAATTGTATTGCTATTATTTATTGTTTTATAGCGAATTAAAGATACGGTGACATGCAGATGGCATAGAATTCCATTTAACCAAAAAAATGAGTGCAAAAATAGTCAGTATTCTTCGGGAAAATCGATCAGATACAGGAAAGGTACATTATAAGAAACATATAAACAATTCAATGGGAAATTCACTAATCAAATTTAAATACACCGAGCACAATTGAGACTGTGCTGTGATTTTGAGATTGAATCGGTATTACATCGAATCGGAAATACATCGAATATATGGATTTATTTTGACATACATATTACTTTAGACTTAAAAGTGTACATCCTTTAATGTTAAGTGTTAATTTGTTCGATGGTCGAATTTCGACCACAGGACAAGCCTAGTAAATATTAAATCTTCCACATATCACAACACCGAGTCTGAAATGACAGGTTGGACCAGCCATCTGTCAAAGGGAACATTTTCTCCCATATCAAACACATTGACAATACGAAAATTTTTATATTTCCAAATTTTAAATTTTAAATGTAAGATTTATAAACAATAATTTAATCATTGTTTATTCTTATAATGAATTATTTAAAATTATTACTTTTTTTATAACAAATTACAATTAAATTTTGCAAAAATAATTAAGTAACTAATTGAAAAAATTTAATTATATTATTAATATAATAAAATCAAAATTTAAATTTTAACAATTGAATAGAAATTTAAACAATCAATTTTATTCAAGTATTTTGTTGTATTTTTATTTTTTTAAATTTCAATTACCTCCTTCTCTATATACATACAAATCTATTAAACAAATGAAATTAAAATTTTCTTTTGAAAAATGCTACCATTCCATCAGTATTTTCTTAAGACGTTGTCACGTTCAACAATCGTCAGTAAACCGACTTTACAGACAACCAATTTTTTGGCAACACTGGCTTAAACAGCTCACGCACGTTTCGTGTTTTGTTTCACTGTCAAACATCTTCAGTTTGGTCTATAGTTTAACCATGAATCGTCTTACAAACGAACAACGCTTGCAAATTATTGAATTTTATTATCAAAATGCGTGCTCTGTTAAGAAAGTTCATCGCGCGCTTCTTCCATTTTATTTTTGGCTCAATTTTTGGCTCAATGGGTACGTAAATAAGATTTTGGAGTGAATATCAGCCAGAAGCATTGCAAGAGCTACTAATGCATCCAGAAAAAGTCACAGTTTGGTGCGGTTTATGGGCTTTTTTTAACTGTAATAGACTTACCGTTCGATATAACTTTTTTTTGCCCAAAATGTTGACATGCATGACATGTGGTTTCAACAATTTTTTTTTTTTTTTTTAAAAATTTATAAGTATACATTTCAGGGATATATGTAAGCCATTTGGGTAAGAGCTAGCGGATCGGTTGGAGTTGCAACTTCTCCATATACATTTTCCGCCTTAAATCACCCTTAAATAACTGAACTGAATCACTGAAACTGAATTGTGCACCTTTTAACGCATAGTGCACAAAATCTTAAGGCATAATTAATAAATAATTGCGTTGCGCTGATTGTTTGTGCCTGTGTGTGTGTGTGTGTGAGGCATTTGCATGGACATCGCCCTACAGCTGGGGAATACACTGAGCGCCTCCTCTCCCAAACGATGTCTGTCTACAGTTGTAGTTGTTGTTGCTGTTATCGTTTTTGCTGTGCTCGCACTTAACATTGAAAACCGAAAACAAGCCCCCCAAGTGGCTAAAAAGGCCTGCCTTAAGCGGCAGCAGCAACAGCAACAACAACAGCGTTAAATGCTACTCTCTGAGTATGCGCACACACAGAGAGAGTTGAAATTTAGGTACATTATGTGCATATAGAATTGTGAGAGTGAAAGTTTAATGGCAGCTGTAAATATTTGAAGTTTACAGAGTTCTGTTAGCAAAACGGTGCCTAAAAGTAGGCAAGGTTATATTTTTTGTAGGTATCCTTAGGCTTTAAAATTTTGCCATAAATTCATATGTATAACTAATGCAACTGTACAGATATTTTATAACGATTTCCCAAAATTAAATAGGATCAAAATTTTATTGATTCATTTAGATCCATTCAGCTGGTAAGAAAGACAACAACTTAGCTCTGATCATTATTTGCATTCGAATTTCCAAGCTCAACAGCTAACTAATACTAAGAACTGTTAGCTTGAGCAGCTGCTGTTAAGCACTTTTCGTACTAAAAGCCAAAATTTCGCCCTTCTCAACTGGCAAGGAATGTCTTTTCTTCTTTTGCAGTTGCTCTCTAAGTATGTTTGGCTCTGTTCTCGCTCTCTCTCTCTCTCTCTTTCTCTCTGTTGGCTAGCCACGACGTAAATACCGTTAGCACAGTACATCGTTGACAGTTGAGCGTGCAAGTTTAAGCAAACAACAAATTCGTGAAAAAAGCAAAAAGAAAATACAACCAAAATAACAAAACAAAGGCTCAACTCAATTGAAAACAAAGAAAAAAAGAAATAAATTTATATAAAAATGGCTGCCTAAAAACAAAGCGCTTATGATATTTTGGTAAATTCCATAAAAGTTAGTCTACTCCCGACACCCCGCTCCCCTTTGGAGAGGCTCAGCTGTGTGTTACATAAATCTCAATGTATGTGCAAGTGTGTTGATGGATGTGTGAGTGTATGTGTGTGTGTGTGCGCGTACAACAAAAAGCAATAAAGCAAACTCCCTGTACTTTTAATCGCCCGGTTCATACATACATATGTACGTACATATGTTTAATTCGTAGTGCTTAGTCAATTGTTTAGCCACAAGTTCCTGTCGGGTCAATTAAAAAAACGAACCGCATATAACGCCTACGCCCAGTTGACAGCAAAAGCGAAGAATTTGAACCTGTTTTGTGTGCAAAATCAACAACAACCACAACAACCGTCAAAGCCATGTAAGTGAATCACAAATTTGAATACATTTAAATATCTTAATTGTCCCCCCAACCGCCATCTGGGCTTGACATTGAAACGTGTTTCCATTTCAGTTAATTTCGCCTCATCGGCTGCAACATGTGTAACAATTTCCCAGCGTTACATTTTCCACAACATTTATTGATTATCGAGGTGCTCTCCTACCTCACCCCAACCCCCTCACCTTCTTGGGTCAACTCAATTGCTTGCAAAATTTAATAACCGCACATTTGGCGTTTGCGTTTTGTTTTGTGCGCCAAGTTTTGTTAATTTCCTTTTGCTCAATCTCTCTCGCTCTCACTCTCTCTATCTTTATTGCCTTTGCTGTTGTGCGGGTCGCCCACGCATTTGCCCGTTACTTTCACGTTTCTTTTTTGTGGGTGCGCTCCTCCACTTTGACCTGATTCGGCTGCTGTTATGCCCTATCTCCAGCGATAACGTTAAGATTGAGTATCTTTTATTGTTAAAGGAAATTGTATCCATGGGTAAAAAAATGATTTGATTGATTTGCAGGATATGCAAAGGTCTTAAATGAGAAAATGAAGCAGCCAAATGATTATCATCAGTCAATATCCAGGATTGGCTTAAGCTTGGCCCTTGATTCTCTACAAACATATTGTTCAGTTCAAAACGACGATATGTCTAGTTTCTTCCTTTCTACTGAAGCGTTCTGTATCTTTATTCATACGGACAGACGGAGGGTCAGACGGATTTAAAATTATTTCATTTCAAGACTTAAAAAGTTAAATTGTGAAAAATAACAGAAAAGTTAGCGCAAGACCCAAGGCTCAAACGGCGGCGGCTCGGTTCGCGCGGCCGACAGTCGCCTTATTTTTGGTCCACCGACCTGACCGGACCACTTTTCAAAACTGGTCGTTCTAATATTTTTCTTAAACTAAAACTTTCAACGAGGCACCCTTTAAGCAGTAAAACAATTCAATTAACCCATTTAACCATACGTTTGTATGAGTTTTTGCCCTCTTGCAAAAAAAAATTTTGATATTATTTTTTGATCGATTAAACGAAGAAAACGTCATTTATTTTTTAAACAGAGCGCCCCTTAAGGCAACGAAAAATCTTTTTTTTAAGCAGTTACAGTTGGTGGTCGACGAATCCACTGATTTTCTTACAACTCCTACATAAATGAGCGCGACTACTCATCGACGACTTGGTTAGCCTTGACGCCACCACGCCTAAATCTCTTCAACTTGCTTCCCTCTCTCTAAATTTTTAACACACCCCTAAATAAAGATTAACCGAGAAAACACATAATACCATTAAAGCTTCATTTCGACAACTTTGCAGATTAAAGACTTAAAAACATATAATTTGTTTATTACGAAATTTGGGGGCGATCCCATTTAAAACAAAAAAGGTTTTCGCACTAGAACTTCTTCGACCGATCATTCATACTGCAGCTATATGCTATAGTCTTCCGATTTTCGACCAAACTTTGTAGAAATGTGTCCAAAGTAAATAAAATAAGTGTATGCTAATAAAAAGGACGTTTTCATTAAAAACAAAAAAGTTTTCTTCACTAGAACTAGTTTTTCGACCGATCGTTCCTATGGGAGCTATATGCTATAGTCATCCGATTTCGACCAAACTTTGTAGAATTGTGTAAAAGTATATAAAATAAGTGTATGCCAATGATAAGGACGTTTTCATTAAAAACAAAAAAGTTTTTCTCACTAGAACTAGTTTTTCGACCGATCGTTCCTATGGGAGCTATATGCTATAGTCATCCGACTTCGACCAAACTTAGTGAAATCATGGGAAAGGATAGTTAACTAAGAAATACGTACTTTGGAGGCGTTTCCATTAAAAACAAGAAAGTTTTTCTCACTAAGACTAGTTTTTCGACCGATCGTTCCTATGACAGCTATATGCTATAGTCATCCGATCCGGCCGGTTCCGACAAATGTGCAGCGTATTTGTACCAAAAGACTTCGTGCAAAGTTTGGTGAGGATAGCTTTAAAACTGACGGAGGAGATAGCATAGAAACAGACAGACGGACAGACGAACGGACGGACAGACGGACAGGGCTAAATCAACTCAGCTCGTTATGCTGATCAAGAATATATACTTTATGTGGTCGGAGATGCTTCCTTCAAAGCGTTACAAACACCCGCACAATTTTATAATACCCTCTGCAAGGTTATAATAAAATCGGAGATTTGTTAAGAACTGATGTGGTTATGATGTGAACTAGGATATTCGGGATCGTTTATTAAATAAAAAGTTAAGAGTTTCAAAATCAAAAATTCGAAAATTACTTTTTTTACCTCTTTAATTCCAATTCTATGTCCACTGCAACTTTTCGGAAACTGAATTGATTCATGTTCTCACAACACAAAAACGAAAACTATTTCGTTTTAAAAAGTTATGCTTGTGGCAAATTACGCATATGTTCAGTTGCTAAATGTACATTAAGCTAATTTTTTTTTAATTCTTTGATTAATTTGGAATTTGTTTATGTAATTTGACTTGCATTTAAGGCTTTAACTGAATTAAAAATTATTTTTTTTGCTAAGGGTCTCAAGAATTTGGCAGCGTCAGAAAAACGAAAAGTAAAACGTAAAAGTCAGCCTCTCTCATTTCCGAATGTTCCATTTACAATCGTTTCGCTTGGTGCTCTCGTGCCGATTTCGTTTGACCCGTGACTTGCCACAAGTAAAAAGTAAGCAATATCCTTTGGTATTGAGAACAGCAAAACCAAATTGAAGCGGAACTGCGATCGGTTTACTTTTCAAAAAGTTATGGAATTGAGAACATTCCTGTATTTCTTTTGACCAGCGCACGATTTTATTTGGCTGTGCGACCCTCAATTTCAGTCTAATTCCGCGAACCTTTGGATTAGACTGCCAATCATACAGAAAATTAGGAACAGTTGATTTATTTATTGTATGTACAATTTTTTTAGACTGACGGCGGCGAAGCGAAGCGAGCTGAGATATATGCTAGTCTACATATAAAAGTGAAAGTATGTTTGTATTACAGTAAGTTTGTTTGTTCCTTAAAGGCGTCTAGACCGCTAAACCTTTCATCAATTATGTTCATGTCCATCAAGAAAGAGTTATAGGCTATGTGTCATGACTGTGAACCATTTCGAAAGCGGTTAAAAACGGATTAAAAGTGGTTCAGAAATCAGAAGCTATTTAAGCTAGAAACTCGAAATTTGTTATGTAAGTTGGTAATAGGGAGTTTATTTTAATGGTTCAGAGGTTATTTACACAAAGATTTTAAAATTTGGTACTGTACTATGAAGTTACATATTTTCCCAGCTTCGAACCATCCGGATGAACCACTTTAAAAGTGGTTTTGGTCCACACCATTTGATTTTAATAGTGGTCTGAAGGATTTTAATTTGAGCGTTAGACGTTTACCAATGTTCATAATTTATTTTAGCATAAACTGGAGATTTTGTGTGTGGGATAGAAATATAATTTGATATTCAGCTTTTTAAATATAAAAAAGCAAATGGAAGTAAAATGAAAGCAATAAAATGAAACAATAGAAAAAGCAACGAAACTCAAATTGGCCCAATACAAAAATCCATATTCTCAAAACCTTCCTCGTTCTAGCCCTAGACTTCTTATGAAGTTGGTTTTATAAGGCATACAACAATATCATTAAATTTATATAAAATAAAAATAATGTTATCAAATGTTCGTAATTTTCCGAAAAGTAAGTTTTATTTAAAAAAATAGGGGGAAAGTTAACTGCGGCTCGGCCGAAGTTTTGTATACCCTTGATTCCATTGAAAACAAAAAAGTTTTTCTATTTAAACGATCCCAAAACAGAACACTAATGTATTGTAAAAGACGTTTTCATTAAAAACATTTTCACTGCTGTCACTCTTCAAGTATATATAGACGATTTCACCAAATTTATTTGTAAAATTATAATAATCTAATAAGGACGTTTTCATTAAAAACAAAAAGTTTCTCAAAACTAGTTTTACATCGTCCTATGAGGATACCTTCACTTGTTGTGTAAAGTATATAATAGACCCAGTAGGACGTTTTCATTAAAAACAAAAATCAGACATCACCGCGTTCACAGCTTGTTATAGTCATCCGATTTCACCAACTTGTATTGATATAAAAAATCGCCATTAAGGCGTTTCATTAAAAACAAAAAGTTTCACTAAAACCGATCGTTCCTATGGCAGCTATGTGCTATAGTCATCCGATCCGGCCGGTTCCGACAAATGTGCAGCGTATATGTACCAGAAGACTTCGTGCAAAGTTTGGTGAGGATAGCTTTAAAACTGACGGAGGAGATAGCATAGAAACAGACAGAAGGCTAAATCAACTCAGCTCGTCATGCTGATCAAGAATATATATACTTTATGTGGTCGGAGATGCTTTCTTTAATGCGTTACAAACATCCGCACAATTTTATAATACCCTTTGCAAGGGTATAAAAATTTTAAATAATCATTATTTACGGTCCCTGTTTTCAACACTTAAGTTTGTTCTTTCTGATTTGCCATTTCTGATAAACTAAAGAGTTTCGAAAAGTTGTTAATGTCATCTAATGGATTTGATAATATCACTAGCTTAAGTAATTAATATTATGTTTTAGCATATGGAGAGAAAGTTATATAAATTTCATTTTCTACGAAATGACGAATTGTTTAAAGTTAATGCGAACCAAGAGTTCAGGGGCTCCAAGAACCGGTCCGCGAACCGAACCGTAGACTTTACAACGCTTTCGAACCCCCGGACTGAACCTGCAGCAACATTTCAAAGGTTTGCAGCCTTGGAAAGAACTTCTTCTTCTTTGGCCATCGCAACCGTTTTACGGTCCCGGCCGCTGCAACTAATGCCCGCCACTCTCCTCTGTCCCGAGCGACATCCCACCAGAAAGGCACACCCAGCTCCGAAATATCTCTCTGCACCTGGTCGCTCCATCTCCGCTTCGGTCGACCCGGCCTGGGCGTGCCTCTTAACTCGTTCGCATTTTGATGGAGCTTTGTCATCCATATGGGTAACGTGTCCGAACCACCGCAGCCGCTGTTGTTTTATGCGCTGGACAAGCTTAGTGTCCCCATTGAGCTCGTACAGTTCGTGATTCATTCGGATGCGAAATTCGTCGCCAACTTTTAAAGGTCTATACATCCTTCGAAGAACTTTTCTCTTTCATTAGATGTTCCGAGGCGGTATCAAACCCACGACCTCTTGCACAGCGGTCGCGCACACTAGCCGCTGAGCCACCCGGCCTCTTTGGCGTATACTTATTTTATATACTTTTGCACAATTCTACAAAGTTTTGTCAAAATCGGATGACTGTAGCATTTAGCTGCAGTAAGAAATTTAGTACATGTTAGTTTGTTATTCTTTTCCATGATTCCACATCGGACATCTAAATAGTATTGCTCCCTTAGAAAAGTAAGGTCCAAAAAGTAGACATTGTTAGAAAAACTCTTTTGTTTTTAATGGAGGCTGCAAGGATATACAAAACTTCGGCCGAGCCGAAGTTAACTTTCCCCTATCTACACTCAGAAAAAAGCGGCTGCCAGCGTTCTAAATGAAACGGGATTGAATTTATCCCGCTTTGTACTTACAATTGCATGTATGAACATACTGAAGTCGAAAAAACAGTGCTATTATTATTGAAATGAGAACAAATGTTCTTGAATCAAGAACATTTTGTACTTACAGGAAGTTCAATTACAAAATATGCTAAATTGAGTACCAAATTGACTTATAATGCTAGCTCTGAAAAGTTATTTTTAAGCGAGTCTGTTCTTAAAATTCCCAACTGATTCAAAATCTTTTGTTATGGAGTGAGGGTTAATTTCTGACCTACAATAGTTCTACCAAAGAAGTTTATTTAAGGCCCTTGGATATTTCCACCCATCTTTGGTTCAATAAAGAGAACTCGTTTTAGGAGAACTTGGGAATGGGCTCAAACCAAGAAAATTTTGTACTTATTTGAAATTTTCATTTTTTCTTTCTATAATGTATTTGGACTGACATTAGAAATTACTGGAATTTGAGTAAAAATATTTTGTACTTTTTGAGAGTTCAAAATATATTTAAAAATCATTCGAAATATACTTAAAATATCCCGAAATAGTCTAGAAACAAGTATTTTGGGATTGAAAAATTCAAGAATTTTTTACTAGGATCAAGGATTTTCGTACTTACCGTACTATCGACACCGTTTGTACCCAATTCAAGTACAAAATAAACGGTTTGTTTCTGAGTGTATAGTCCTATTTTTTGTATGGAAGCTGCACCATTTAGTTGTCCGATTTTAATTACACGTAGACGGGACTTACTCTGTGGGGCAAACTTTTAGAGGTTTTTGAAAAAGCTTTCGTTTGAAGGAAAGGGGTGTAGTGTCGCGCTAGTCCCCATGGTACAAGGTTCGGCACTCTCACTGTAAGCTCTCAGCTCATTACTCAAAACGCTCTCAGCTCAGTCCGTAAAACTTTTGTGAGTTGCAGACTCTTGGTGCAAAAGGAAAAGCTCAGCTCTTAAAAAAAAATCAGCTATTTGAAAAACTTAATGAAGTTTCCTTCACGGTGTAAATGAAGACTAAGTAGAATAATGAAAAATCATAGAAAACCAATATATTCGAAGTTTGGAGACGTTTCCATTTAAGTAAAACTAAATCCCAGATAAAATTTGGTAAATTTACTTTGACTTTGAACAGATTTAAGGACTAAAATTTAGTTTTAATGATTATCCTTTACTTAAGACTCTTTCCTCTTCAAGTTATGACTCTTTCCTCAAATCAGCACATTTTTAATAAAAGAAATAAATAAATTTTTCAAAAATAGTTTTAATCTAGAAATTAATTTATATGGTTTTCGTGATCTAACGGTAAAATCGAATTTCAAATGCCTTAATTTTTTGTTACTTTTGAAATTTAAAACAAAAAAAAAATGGTTTACTACATTTGCAGCGCCATCAATTCAAATGGATTTTCTTTCTGTAAATCCCTTCCACTTTCCTTTCAATCGTCATCTAAGCTCCCAAACTCACACCGCAAAGCTTGTCTCCATTTCCTGTCGCTTGGCCATAAGTATGCAATGGTCTATGCATGATCTGGCACATCCACGGGACACAGAAATAAACATCTGTCTCTATTCCCGTCCTTCGTGCTGAAGGCAGCTAGCTAAGATTACAAGCAGCTGCTTTTTATTTTTATTTCTGCTTCAGATATTTTGTTTCTCCTCCTTTTCATCGTCTTCGTAGTTGTGTTGCCGTCCATTTCCATTCCCATGCTCATTTCCCAAGCTTAAACGCATGTCCTTCTGGCCTGTTTTTCCTGCTATATGCATTGTCGGCTGCCATTGTTAAAACGTATATTGTTTGCTGTGTGTGTGTGTGTGTGTTTGTAGTGCCACCCACGACGAAGACAAAGTCGCCGTCATTTCCAGTACATTTTCACTGTCTTCGCTCCCAGCCGCCATTTCATTTGTTTTGTCCGTTTATTGCTTTTGGCTTTGCTTTTGTTTTGCTGTTTTCACTGCTGCCGGATTTCAACTTGAAGTATTTTAGCCATTTGCTGGTCAGCCATCATCAGTCAGAGGGCTGAGAACACAAAACAAAAAAAAAATTGATGGCAGACAGAGACAAAGTCTCGCAAGGATTTTTCCCTCAACTTAACTTGTGGTCAGGGATGTGGGCCACACACTTGGATTTAGGATATTTCACTTTAAGTTGCATTTATTTTGTAGTTTTATTTTGTGAAGGTAATATTTTTATGGCTCAATTTGAAATACTTTGCTTCATTTTATTGTTCTTTTTCGTTTCACATTGAAATTGTATTTCTTCGACTTGTGCATAAATAATAAAGGTAAAGTTTTTCCCCTTGTTTACATTGCTTCACAAGTTTTGTGTGTACTTTTATTAAATTTATATTTTGATGTAGCCAGCAAGCAAATAAAACAAGAAACTTGCCTTGATTTGAAAAACTGTTTGAGCATACACACAAAAATTAGGCAAATAAAGGCGACTCAGACCGAAAAACTTATTTAAAGTTGGTCGCCCCTGTTGCCCTTTCTTTGTTCTCTAAATCAAGAAGGGTACAAAAGTTGAAATAGCTTGGCATTAAACATTTGTTATGCTCTAGAGGTTTCTATACTTCGATTTCTCTCTTAATGTTAATCTTTCGTTTCCTTTTCCTCTATCTTCTTTAAAAGCTGACAAAATCGCACTACGAAATGCAATAGAATATGTATATGACTCGGTTCTTTTACTCAATGCTTGAATCACCTACCTTAAACTTGGTTCTTAATTTTGAGCAAATTTTGCCCAAAATACAGGAAGAGGGTTAAAAAAATTAACATAGTTCATCAACTATAGTTTACATTGTCAATTGTCAATTTAATGGGATAAAACCAGAAAATAATCATAGACCAATAGGCAAACTAAACCTAATCAAACCACATCTACAACCCACATTACCTATACAATATGGTAATTTTTACAAAGCTCAGTTAAAAGTAATTACTTATGACAGCAAAAGTTGTTGTTTTCTTTTGATTTTGCTTCTAATATCAGAAAACAATTAGAACTCAATTAAAAAAGTGTTAACATTTTTCCTCTACATCCAACTTAATATCTGGACAAACAAAAACAGAGGATTAATCGTTCTTTAAAAGTCGAAAACTACACCCAAAAAAATTGGTATCAATATCAATTTGATACACTTTGTCTCAAATTGAAACTAAACCCAGTATCGTTTTTTAGTATCAATAAGATCCTAGAGAGTATCAAAATGATCTTTTGTTTATTAATTTGATACGCAAAAGTATCAATTTGAAACAATCACATTTTTATGAAAGTTCGAAAATTCGAAATGTCATGCTCGTATGTGAAACGAAGCCAGCTGAACTGGCAGACCAGTAGACGCTTGACGATTGACATTAAGTTTTTGATTTTAGTGCAAACACATCGGTAATTTGCTTAAGTAAGCCATGAAAGACAATCCCCCAGACATCGTGTTAAAGACTAAATTTATGTATTTCAATATGGTGCAAAAGTCTATACTTACAAGGTGAGCAGCTAAACTATATACATCGTTTAATGCTCACAATTGTAAATAACAAATACAACTTTTTAGAGAGGACATACTCTATGATCTTCAAATTAACACTTAACATTAAAGGATGTACATTACCAATTCTAAAATAATATGGGCATTTCCACAGAAAGGTCCACACGGACCAAAAATTAAAAGTACTTAAAAACGCGATGTTTTTCATTTTTTATGGGAAACCAATTAGAATTGAACTTATGTAGACTTATCTAATTTATTCATACATCCAATTTGAGATTTTCGAATGCACAGCCCGCTCAATGCACCCTTTTTGTCTCATTTCATCATTTGTTGCACGTTTTTACTAAAAAAGCTCCTAGATTTCATTGAATTTTGGTCTCTAAAACTCATTTTATGGGTCAAAGAGTTAATGAAGATTGCATAAGATACCACAACGAACTATAGCATTGCAATTAACTTGTAATTTTTGTTTTGCATTACATTGGATACATTGGAAACTACAAAATATTGATGAAAAAAATGTGTCCCTAGTTACTTGTCCCGTGCGAAAGTGCTTGAGATCAAATTTTGAAAAAAGTAGTAGTCATTTTTGGGTACACATAAAACCTTTTATAGAATTCATTTACGACATTCTAAATCAGTACATTAAATGCTACACCAGAGTTCACTAATATCGGCGTTTGAATTGTTGCCTGCGAAAAACACTTCTGTATTTGTCCCATGTTTCTGCGCTATCCACAGAAGAATATTAGAAAGCTCCAGATTGAGGCGTGTGCTACATACGCTTCCGTTTCAGAACAATTACCAAAGAAAGATCTCGAACTGTATGATCATGCCATCCTAATTTGGGCAGCGCCAAGTCAAAGCGGACTGTTATATCTATAAGGACTGATGCACTTCCCTACTGTGACTTCTGTATTTGAATATCATCAGCGTTGAAATACAAGAGTTCAAAGTTTCCCATAGTCATAAAATACGTGTTGTAAGAATACAGAATGAAATAAATCAAGTTTTAAAATTTCATATTTAGTTTTACTCACAGTTTGCTGATAACTAAATTGGAACTTAAACTTGATAGGAAAAAAAAAATTAAATCAGATAAGCTTGTATCCAAATGATACGAAAAGTTTGACAGTCAAAATATCAAAATGATAATTGTTAGTATCAAATTGACACTACAAAATTAATACATAATAGTGTCAGCCTGATACTAGCTATACTATCAATTTGATATTTTCAAAATATCATTTTATTTTGAAAATATCAAATTTGATACTGGAGTAATCAAGAGAATTTGATACTCCAAAGTTTCAAAATTGATGATTAAATAGTGACATTTTGATGATTCACTTCTTTGTTTTAAAGTCGGAAGTTGCAACGTTTCATTGGAACGAAAAATAATAAAAAAGAGAAAGTGGAAATGGTCGGAACGCAAACATTAGACCGGCCAAGCTGTCAAAAAGCGACTATAAAACTTAACAACAAAGTTAACATAAGTAATGATGCAAGAAAATTTAATTGCAGCCAACAGCACATCAGTAAAGGTGAATAATAATATTGTTGTCAGACGTAAGCAAAGAGCACCAAGTTACCACCTGACCGAATACAAACTGTCAAATTTCGAATCTCGGTGGATGTGCAACCAATATCGTGGCAACCTCTTTGCTTTAGACGATGAAAGTTACTGGACTGAGTCGCAAGCCATGTACCGTGAAAAGTGTTTTTTTACGTTTCCGATGTATCGTTAACACCTCGCTGATGAAAATAAGTTCAAGCAAAAGTTTGAGCCCAAAAGTTATGCTTTACATTGCGATCTCTGAGAGGAGCATATCGAAGCAGTGGTTCAAGACAAGTGCTGTCAACAAGAAGTGTACTTAAACGAGTGTTTACTGAAGGTTTTGATTCCCTTTTTTAAGGGAAAATCCTGGCCTGACAAAGTCTTCTCATTACGCTAAAATGACGACGGGATTCCTGAGAAGAAGACGTTCCTTTTTGTACCAAAGGATCCGAACCGACCCACTTGCCGCGTTGTCCAATTGAAGATTTTTTTGAAATTCTGAGTGCTGAAATTTACAAAACCAGCTGGAAGGGCAAAAATATCCATGAACTGACACAGCTTTCATTGCGCTTTGCAGTTTTGGAATTGACTCAACGATCAGGGGAGTCACAGCCCGAATCGCCTTCTGATGATTGGATTGGACATCCATGAAACAGCTGTAAAGGTATTCAGGGTCTTTTTGGTGTCAATGCATAAGTTCTTTACAGTTGTGAACAAATGCAACGCTCTTGACCTCGAGCCAGCTAAACTCGTTACTAATTAAACATTTGGAAAGTGAATCACGCAAAAAATTACAAAATCTTAAATATATATTATATTTTATTACTTTTGTGACTGTTTTAATAACCTTTAACTTAACTCGCAGTTTTGACTGGCTCGAGGTCTTGTTATGTGATTG
>JAEIFV010000806.1:0-142304 GCA_018904265.1 Lordiphosa collinella
TTACGTATTACATGCAATTTATTGGAGTCGAGTGCACAGGAAAGTGGGTATTTGCGGAATTTATGTCGTGTGGTGGCTCTGAAGCCATGTATGAACGTTTTATATACTACGCCTGGGGTAATCCGTATTCGCACAGCCGACCAGGTACTCGAGGTGTCATTTTGTATCTGCTGTGGATAACTTTGTACGCTATCAATTTGGCTGGAGCAATTCCACTGGCAGCGAAAATGATTATACTTATGATTATTTGGGAGAGTGATAGGAAGGACAATGCACATTTTGATATATTTGACGGTGTTTTTTGTCGGATCCTAGAGGGATTTTCAGTATGCAAGCAAAAAAAAATATGAAAAAAATATAAAAATAAAATAAAGAAACTACTCCAAAAATGCATATTTTGACTAATATTTTACGGTGTTTTTAATGGATTTCTAAAGAGCGAAAAAAAATATTCAAAAAATATATAAAAACCACATAATCCCCACCCCAAACCCTTAACAGTTCTGAGAATTTCCATCTCACTTGTAGCCATAAATGTCAGTGCAAAAGGCAGCTGTTTTAAACACTCTCCACCCCTCTCTCTCTCACTCTATATCCACATATGTTGTGGGTGGTGTATCCATGGCAATGCCGTGATTAAGTAACAGATGAGCCTGATGTGCCCTGCTACGTCCTGTGCCAGTGCTCGTCCGGTCGCACATGCGATTTAATTGAAAAAAACCAAACAGGAAACGGCGCACGGCCTAAAAGGGACCGAACCAAACCAAACCAAACGAAACCCAAATGGGGTGCTTTTGTAATGAAGTTCCCCGCTTTTGCTCATCTACAGTTACTCATTAAAGTGGAATTGAAATTGCAACGGAAACTAGTTAATGTGGGAGGCTTGTCAAAAGCAGAAGCGCAAGTCGTGCAATTCTACACAGCCGCGTCAAATCTTCACTGAATTTTTGGTAAAGAAAAAAAACTCGCCCCCTTTTTTGCGGTGAACGCGTCCAATTGGAATTTTATATACATACATTTATATGAGCGGGGTTAAAAAAGAAATATTTTATATGCGTCTACCCTCGCCTCCACGTTTGCCCATGAATCCCTCCCTAGCACATTTCATGCACTGTGACCGAGTGCGGATATGCGCATAGAACCGGAGTTCGAGCTGCATTTTTGCCACCCCTAAAACTGACGCCCCAGTATGGCACATTTTAAAAACCCTATTGAAATTCAGTAAACCTCAGCATAACCAGAACCGAAACACGCTACGCTTGAGTTCAGTTTTAGATATTACAGTAGAGACTGCTTATAGTTGTTCGAGTAAACCGTGAAGTTACATAGTATTCCTTCTTCGGCCATTTGATGGTAAAAAAATCATCATAAACTGTTTCCACGGTCTCGGCCGCTGCCATATACCCGCCACTCGCCTCTGTCCCCGATCAACATCCCACCAGGAGACACGAGCTCCAAACATCTCCCTGCACCTGGTCGCGCTATCTCCGCTTTTGGTCGACCCGGGCCCCTGGCTTGCCGCCCAGCTTGTCCGTGCATGCCGACTGAACACTCGTTTTGCTGGAGCGCTATCATCCATGTACGGGAAACAGCAGCCGGTGCTGTTGTTTTATGCGCTGACCAGCTTAGTGACCCCATAAAGCTCGTACAGTTCGTGATCATTCGGAATGCGAAATTCGTCTCGAACACGCCATTGCCGCCCATCCGTTGATGACATTGTCCGCGCTTCTGCGCCGTATACAGGAAGGGAGGATAAGTGACTTGTATAGCGCAATTTTCGTTTTCCAGAGAGCGCTCGTCTTGAACTCCTTGCTCGAGCCCGTAATAACATACGGGTTTGCAACAGTGATTCTTCGACCTCCAGACCGGTGTTGTTTCGCTGGCATTCGCCGTCCGAGGTAGACAAATTCCTTAACAACCTTGAAGTTGTAGCCTCCCATTGCAACAGATTGTCCAAGCAGTAGACTCACTGCGCGCTGATAAAGGGGTACTTCGTCTTATCCTCATTTACCGCTAAGCCCATAAGTTTTGACTGCTTCTCAATCTCTGAGAATGCCTGTTGTAAATCACAGATTTTCGCTTTTGCCGAAGATGTCAATATCATCCGCATATGCAAGTAGCATGTTATCTCTGGTAAAGATGGTGCCCGTCTGTTAGCATTTGGGCACTGGCGCAGTATGTACTCCATAGCGTTAAAGAAGTCGCACGATAAGGTAGTCACCCCGCCTAAAACCTCTTTTGGTATCGAAAGGCTCGAGAGGTTTCTTACCTATTTTGACGGAGCTTGTAAAAGCCTCTCGACGTCATTATGCAAAGTCGAACGTACTTTGCTGGAATACCCAAAGTAGACAGGGCTTCAAAGAACTTTGACCTATCGGCGTGTCAAAATGCGGTTATAGTCAACAAAAAGGTGGTGGGTGTCGATCTTTCTCTCTGGGTCTTCCAGATTTGTCGGCAGGTGAATATCTGGTCCGTGGTGGATTTCGCCAGGTCTGCAAGCCACACTGGCTCAGCGGTAGTGTGTTGACCGCTAGGCAAGATCTAATGACCAGTTTTGCTCGAATCAACTTTGGCACTCCGGTCACCCTCTGCTGTTGGCGCCAGCGTTTTAGTATTTAGCCACGAAAAGCTTTCTCAAACCGCCGTTCGACTCGGCGTAAAACCGAACGTCCCTTTCTCTTGAGCAAAAATTAGAAGCGCACAAGCCAAGAGATTGAGAGAGATGCTCGGCCTTGGCCCTCGCTGTGTCAAGCCATTACCCAGCCACACGATAAGGTTCAATCAGTCTTACCAGCCTCGGCCAGACGTTCACATAGGATCACGATAGAACCTTATAAGCAATGGGAAGAAGACTCGATCCCGCGGTGGCACTGGGAAGCAAACCGCAGGGTCCTTCTTTATACTCCTGTTCCCATTGGAAAATGGGGAAAAGGGGGATCGCGAAGTTGTGCAAAAGTATGCAACAGATAGAAGGAAAACATTTGCGACCCTCTAAAGTATATATATCTTTGATCAGCATCAACAGCCGAGTCGATTTAGTTATGTCCGTCTGTCCGTCCTACCCCTCCGTCTGTCCGTATGAACGCGTGTTTCTCAGAGACTATAAGAGCTAGAGCCACAAATTGAGGATGTATATACGAATATACCCGATTCAATACGAGTTTGTTTCAGATTTGAAAAATTCCTCCCCCCCCTTTAAGCGCAAAAACTGTCAGAGCCAAAAATTTTTAAGATAGACCTCCAAACTATACATATATCAAGTAAGATCCAATGTCTATCTATTGTGAAAACATCACTAAGATCGGACAATAAACACCGAAGTTATATACGAATCAATTTTGCTTTAAGGGGGTCTTGCATTGTCAGTTATTCATGCGCCGGCCGCATGCCATGGTTTGTGTGTAAATTGGAGTGTGTGTATGTGTGAGTGTGTGTATGTGTTAAGAAAAACACAAGAAATCAAGGGAACAGCGTATTTTGTAGTCGAAGCACTCGGACTGCAATTCCTTACTTGTTTAAATATTGGACAGAGTACACTTAGATTCCAATCTTTCGGGCATGCTTTCTTCGGACCCATGTTCTACAAATGAGTTGGTGCATGCACTCACCCGCTCCTCACCCGTCCCCTCCCCTCCCGGCCCCCCCGCGCCAGCAGATTTGTTTTTTTTTGCCCTTTTATGACTAACGTACTCATTATGGTCCGGACGGATCTATTCTATGTTATCACACAGATTGGTGGTGTCGCTACTTCCCAGAGGCGGCATTGTGTTCGTCATCACCTCCCAGCAGGTTGAAGAAATAGTTTAACCATTTGTCTAGTGCCCTTTCGGCTTCTGACCGAATTTCCCGTACTCGTCTTGAATAGTGTACTCTGGGCTTAAAAACATTCGGATAGTTGTCAATCTTTTGGTAGAATTTTCGAGTCCCACTCCTTCCGAACAGCACTTCGACTTCCCTCATGCCTTTCCTGCTCATTTTTCTTCCTCTGAAAAAGGCGCTTCCTCCTCTCCCCTATCGCCCGTATTTCTAACTCCGCGTTGCTCCAGACTGCAGAGTTCTGCCACGTAATGCAGCCTGTCTTGTACTGCAGTACTGTTTTCACAGAGTTTCGGCAAACCTGAGAATCTCCGGCAGCCGTACTCATAGAGGGTGAAATATGCGCCCACTCTTCGCCTACACCGAGGGCCAGGTGGGGTTTCCCTGAGCACGGTGATTTTGCGAGTAGGCTTCGATGTCCGTGTGATTGCAGCAACTCCACGTTCAGCTTTCAGTGAGTTAGACTGTGCGGCATGCGCCCCACGCCGTGTGCCACTTTGCGCCAGTGCTCCGCCTCCTCTTGGCTCCCCTCCGGGCGCACCTCTTGCCCAGAACACTCGGATGAGTGCCGTCCGTCTATCACAACGTGATCAATCTGGTTTCGGGGTTACTGATGATCAGTGTGGACTTCCAGGTCGCCTTGTGGTCGTCGCGGTGTTCAAATCTAGTGTACTACTAATGCATCCATGTTCTGGCCCGAAGTAGTTTATTAGTCTCTCTCCATTATCGAAGGTTTCGTGCAGGCTAATCGGCTGATAGCCGGCAAAAAACTTGTTCAATTGATTTAGTAAGTTATTATCGCCTATAGGTTGCATAGGTCTTAGTAGGTGCCTATAGAAATTCTTTTCTGATTGGTTCTGACTTGTTGGGCGTGCGCACAGATTAGACTAATATTAAAATATTTTGCCTTAAGTCTGAGTGTGGAAGTCACGAATAAATGCTTCAATGGTGTCTTCCAGTGCGTCAATTGAAGCGGGCTTGTCTGTATAGACATGAGCTTTAACATAGCCCCACAAAAAATAGCCTAAAGCAATCGCACGATCTAGGTGGGCCAATTGTCCGGTCCCGAACGTGAAATAAAATGTTCACCGAACTCGCCTATCAATAAGTCCATTGTTGCGCGTATATGTGGCATCTGGCACCGCCTTGTTATAACCACATGTCAGCAAAGTTTCAGACGGTAAAAAAAGTTGGATATCATCTCAAGGTAGCGCTCACCATTCACAGTTACGTTACGATTCGCATCATCTTTGATGAAGTACGGTCCAATGATGCCACCAGCCCATAACCGCACCAAACTGTGACTTTTTCTGGATGCACATTGGTAGCTCTTGCAATGCTTCATTGATATTCACTCCAAAATCGACAACTCGCTTTATTACGTACCCATTGAGCCAAAAATGAGGTTCGTCGCTTAACAAAATTTTTTGTTAAAGTGGATCTTCGCCAACTTCTCAAGAGCCCATTCCCGGCAAAAAATTTTACGTTTGATAGTGCGAAACAAAACACGAAACGTAAGGGGGGCTGTTAAACCAGTGTTGCCAAAAAAGATAAAACTGATGACTGTTTTACTTAACTTTTATTACAGGCTCGAGGTCTTACTATGTCGTTGACATAGCTTTAAACAGAGGCACACAACACAACAAAGGAGGTTTCAGGTTGATCGGACGACGTTTCGAGGGACCAACCTCACTACATCAGCGATTTCAGCCCGGTCAAATGCAAACAGAGGCCACACACTTGCAAAGGGAAATGGCTGTCTTACCGTCTTTTGCTTGCGCGCAAAGCTGCCCTTTGAATTCCCAAACGGTTTTGCCAAGTCGCAGGCATGGAGAGACAGTTGTTTGGGACAGACATTTCAGGCCAAAGATCGCTGATGAGTGAGGTTGGTCCCCATGAAACGTCGTCCGATCAACCCTGAAGCCTCCTTTGTTGTGTTGTGTGCCTCTGTTTAAAGCTAGCTCAATAACATAGTAAGACTCGAGCCTGAAAAACTACAAGTCAAAAAAGATGGAAAGCTAAAAATCACCAACTTTAGATATCCCATGGGGCTTTGGTTTCGATGTTATCTCCTTACACCTGTCCAATCCATCGCATTTCCTGAAGTGCGGTAACGTCCGATGACTTCTCGAAGACATCCACCCGGTTTGGAATCCGCACATGCTCTCCATTGAGGGTACGAACATTCCAGGTGTATATTCTAAATCGTGGTCCCAAAACGTTTGCTGTAGTCGGGGATCCGTAACTCAAAAAGTGTTAGAGTTCACTTGCGAGGATGACATACGAGAAAAGTGCCTAGCCCCCCGAAGCACCGCCCTTACCTATCCCATATTAGCATCACGATCACGAGGTTCTTTAAGAGGATTCAGCACGCATCACCCAGGTTCCCACGTATACCACGGAGACGTCTGGAGCCCCTGTAGGCGCCACAATCCCCATACCCCCCCCCTACCTAATGCCAGTTTTTCCTCTCCACAATAACCAAATTTTCGTTTAGTTTTCTATTTTATTTGTATATCACTTGTATTTGTGTGAGATTAAACTTATAATAAAATTTAACATAGGTCCTTTTAAGTCGTGCAAATAAAATATAAACGGTGCTAGTTAACCTACTACAGGTAAATTAGATTTTGCAGAAAAGATAGAAAGATAACTATCTATAAATATGTATTAATGTGAAATAAACCATGACATTGAGGAGTAATACCCCGGAACCAAAATAGTATTTACCTAAGATCCCATTATCGCGTAGGATTTACCTTCAGAGTTTGAAATATAAAATAAAGTTTAGTTTTCCGAATCAGGCAGAGGTTCATTATGGTTAATGGTACAAAAATGGTTCATTATATAAGGTTTCCACTGTATTGATTCGGAATCAGCAGTCAGTTTACTATTCGCGTCCCTTTTATCCCTTCGTCCTGTATGGTTTTGTGGCTCGTGTATGTTTTTAGTGTTTGAAAATGCACCTGGCTAAATTTTTGGCTTCGATTCCTCTGGGTTCGACTTGTAGGGCTCGACAATCGGGTGGTTGCATTGTGATTTCCATAGGGCACATGCCTTTATATGCACCAGCCCAGGCAACGGGCAACTCCAACTGTGCAAGGACATTAGCAGCAACAACAAATGAACGTTGGTCGCTGGTCGCGTGCCCGGAGCACTTCGACACCCGACTGAATTGTGAATTGTGATTGTTTTTTTTCCTTCGTTCGCTTTCCTTCCTACTTTTTTCCTTTGCGCGCTCATGCAAAACGCTTTGACAAGTTGTGAGCGTTTGTGTCCTGCGGCGCATAAATACATTTATGCATGTGCTCATATATTTGCTGCATAATTTTGCTTTGACTCATATGGAAAAGATGGGGGGCACTGTTTTATATCTATTCCACACTTGAGCAAATTTGTACCTAAAGGAGGGGTTAGTCATTCACTTCCTATTTGGTTTTGTTTACATTTGAGGTGGATTAGAGTGCAAATTCCTTAAGCCGGGTGGGCTTACAAATTCTTGGTGCTTGGGGTGAGCCCATGTGGCGATATTTTCAATGGAAATGAAACGGCCAATTGGGGTTTTACCAACTGTCGAAGCTTAATTGGGTCGATGCTTAAAATAAGTCAATTTCAAATTATTAAAGAAAAATATAAGAAAAGAAAGTAATCCCTCGAGCGGGATTTGCAATTTGTTGCAAAAACAAAGTTCAAATCCAACTCAAAAGTTTATTTGTCTAAATCTTTCTCAAGGCTTAAAATACAATTAATAAATTTCTCTCCCATCAAACGAAAATCTCTTCCCTCGGCATTTAGCAAAAAAAAATTGCATGAAATTATAAAAGCAAAAAATTCAATTACAGCTCAGTGGCAGCTGCTTCGCCCCCTCGAAAAAAGGCTTCGACAATGGGCAACATGTGCTACAAGTGGAGCATCCTTGAGGAGCTGCCCAAGCAAAAGTGATGCGGCTGGCTCAAAAGCCTTTTGAGACACAAACACACCCAGAAAAGGGAAAATGCATTAAACGATGCATTTTCGAACATTAATTATTGCCAGCGAGATTTTGAGACTTACCAAGAATCCAACCGACAGACAGGCGAGAGTTGGGATTGCACTTGAAATTACCATAAAAAGGATGCACTTAAGGGTTAGCAATGAAACAAACAACAAACAAAATGCGTATTGCTGGCCCCCCTATGGAGAGATGGGTTGGGATGGCAGCTCCTGGGTCGCAGTGGGTGTTGTTGTTGAGTGCAAATTTGTGCTAAGCATGCCTGCAAGCGGAGAAATCAGAGCAATCGGAAGATATAAGCCAGAAACACTGGGAGAAATGAGATGAACTTCAATTTGTAATCTAAGCGGTGAGAAAAACATACAAACAAGCTTACAAGCTCCCCTCTAGTACGGCTGGGGTCAATCACAGTATTCTCGTCAACCCAGCGTTGCTCTTTGTACGGTGATGTGTCGTGACGACAACGATTGTCGCTTTTCTGCATGGCATTTCGTCTATCGAGCGTCGCTCATGTCGGTTCCTGCATGGCATTGCGTCGACCTAGCGTGCCCGGAGAGTCGTTAACGTATTGAGCGGACATCTCCTTGCAAAATACGTCAGTGGGTCGACGGCACTCACAAAATCGTCGACGGAACGTTGATACAGCGTTGGTCGGTAGTACTAGAGGGATGTCATGGAAAAGCTCAACACAGTTACAAGCAATTATCCAAACACTGTTCCCTGTCAACCCAGAGAGAATACTGGTACTAACTGCACTATCCCGCGTACAAGTCGACAAAGCGTCTGGCCCAGATGGAACCCATATTGAATATTGCAGTTCGGCTGGGATCGTCTATTAAGTTGCGTTGCTCATTCAGACCCTGTGGAAGATTGTCGTAATCTAGCTGCTCCTCAAACCTGGCTTTAGTAGTATGATCCACCTTTGATAGCATTATGTGGATAAGCATTGCAATTGCAATATCTGTGTCGTTTCCGACAGACAGCAGTGAGGCATACATTTATCGCTGACACCGTATCAATTATGTCCCTCAAGCCGGAACTTAACAGTCTTGTCATGCTGGGTATATCGAAAAGCTGCGATAACATAAGTTACTTATTATCGTATACCGACACAAGGCTGGTTAGAGTTCATAATTGGAAATTCCTTAACTGTGTCTAATGCTTCATCGGGCACACATAAACTAAATGGCTAAATTTCTTACATCTGCGAGCGACGGATCGTTGTGAACCAGACTTTTGAACAAGCTAATAAAATTCTTGAACTCAGAATGCTTATCGCCGAATTTTGGTAGTCGCATCTTGGGCAAATAAGGACATGCTGATGGGAAAAAGTAAGTGACGCATTGTGCGCAGTCATTGATCAGGCAGATCTTCCAATAAAGTGCGACTTTCACTAGCAGGGCTCCAAATGTATATAATAAGAATGGTAAGTACAGGTTTTTTTTCCGGAAAGTAATAGGACTGAATCGATTTAAGCAAATTTATTCAGCCAATCGTTACAACTCTAAAAACTTTCAAAATAGGCTCCTTCTGCGTCGATACAGCGCTGCCAGCGCGATTTCCAAGCATTGAAGGCGTCACGGAAGGCCTTCTCGGAATAGCGTTGAGAGCCGCGGTGCATGCTGCTTGGATCCCCTCTATCGTCTCAAAATGATTGCCTTTTATCAGCCTTTTCAGGCGAGGCAACAAAAAAAAGTCCGTGAAAGTCTGGTGATTACACACATGTTACAATTTTCTGGCATACTTCCACTCGCTGCATTTTCTGGTCGTTCCTGGTTTTGGGACCATCTTCGCGTACACCTTGCGCATGTTTAATTGCTCCGTCACAATGTCAAGAATCACAGATTTTGGTAAATTTAATATCTGGGGAGTTAAACGAATATTTAGTCGAAAGTCTGAGTTCAAAACTTTACGCACACGAGTCACATTGTCGGTGTTTGTCGAAGTCGAAGGTCATTTAGCAGGGTCTTCATCAGCGACCTCTTCCCGGCCCTCAAAAAAGGCCTGGAGCCACCGAAACACACCATGTTATGCTAAAGCAATATCTGGGTAAGCCTGCTTGATCATATCAAACGTCTCTGTCGCAGATTTACCAAGTTTTACACAGCATTTAATCGCGTACCTCTGCTCTAACGAACAGTGCATTTTCGGCTTGCACCACTCACCGAAACACGTCGCGCGAAAATGCCTGTCCTGATTCTCCAGGTGCTCGGAGACAACTGAACAGCCGCTTGTTCGTTAGCTAGGAACGCCCTCTACCGTATCCAGTTGGTGCGCGCACGCTCCGAAGTACAGACGAAGGTCTTCCAGCAAGGCGGAAGAAAATCAGTCCTATTACTTTCCGGACAAACCCTGTACATCTAACTATAGCTGAGCTAAGACCACGGCAATGAGTCGAAATGTTTTCCGCTTATACAGCCAGACAACACAGGAGTATAAGAGAATGCTATAAAACCCACAGCGCAACATTGACGCTCCTCTGATGAATAGCTGCAGCTTTACATAGAGTTAGCTTTTTATGCTTGGTGACAATTGCCATTGTAGCTTTGACACGTGCACTGTTTAAACGGCTATGTATAAAAACGACAAGGATGCCAGAGAAGCTTGTTCCGCGTATTGTACAGTAATCTAAAGTTCCTCAAGAACCCGATTATAGATTGTTCTTCCTTCTTCGGGTTTATATACGCAAATAAACGTGTGTTTGTATAGAAAAACCTATTATCGATGTCCCTGCTCGGGCGCCATTGAAAATTCCATCCAGTGTTTTATTGGATTTAAAATCCAGAAAGAAGTGGTAGAAAGGGGCAGCTTGAACAGCTTCAGATGAGGCTTTGATTTGCAAAATTTTCCCTGTACAGGGCAACAAGCACACGACCGACTGCAAAGCCAGCTAGCTTAGGGGATTTACATATTCACCGACTTATCAAAGTACCGAAATGCACTTTGCGACACAACGAAATTTCCACGAAAGCAGATACAGATGTCCCTGCTCGGGCGCCATTGAAAATCCCAACAAGTATTTTTTTCGACTTCACAGTTCTCGGCTCGTGAGCTATAGCTCTTGACTCCCGAGCTGTGCCTCTAGAGCAGCGGCAGACAAAAAACCGAATGCTATGAGCTTAGAGCAAGAGCTGGCTCTCCAGAGCTGCAAACAAAGAGCAATTCCGAACCCTGTATCTATGTATTATAAGCTATCTATACCGACGTTTTTGTTGATCTTTGCAGCCAGTGCATCAGGGAGGGAGTATTTCCATCATGATGGATGCTCCAGAGGCTGGTGCAGCTTCCAAAATTGGGACAAAAATATGGAGCACCCTCTGAATACAGACCATTGTCGGCAAACTCTTCGAGCGCTTCCTATGCAACCGTCAAGAGAAGAAACTGGAAGAATGACACGGCATTTCAAATCAGCAGTCCGGATTCAGGAAGTAACGCTGTTCGATAGAAACTATCTCAATGGTGGTTAAATCTGCTTAGTACTACAAACTCGACGTAAGTAACGCATTTTACTCCGCCCGCTGAGAAAGGCTAAACTTTAAAAGCCATCAATGCAACGAATGCTTTATCAGGAATTATGCCGAATATTGGTGGACCTCGACAACGTCGATGATCATGTAAGCAGCACCAATAAGGGTCCACGCAATGAGCCGATGAAACAAGAGTGAGTACAGGAGGTGTGCGCACCGAGTTACCTGCAGCTTTCGGATAGTGTCAGAGGACGCGTCCTACTACTAATACTAGCTGGTATGGTGCCGCTTGACCTGTTAGCTAATGGAAAGCAGGGAGCCTGATAAACATCGACGAGAGAATGATAATGCAATGGCAGGCGACAAGAACGGCAGCTGGACAAGAAGACTGATTTCGGACATAAGGCCGCGGGTGGGTATAGATCACGGACAAACCGACTTTTACCTAACACAGCTTCACAGGAAAAATTGCGAGATAACATCAAGCTCAAAAAAATTGATTTGATCTCGACGTACGGATTGAAATTTCAAGCCAGAGTTTTACTAGATCCGAAATATCTAAGATCAAGTCCATCCTATTCGTACTTGAAATGAGAAAATCCGGGACTGATCGGCTTGTGACAACTTTTGAGATTGATTTAATTCGTGATATTTCGAATATCTCGATGACTGAACATTTATGCTTTAAGTCCTATCTGTATAGGCTGAACCAAGAGACATATCCGTTTTGCAGACACTGTGCGCAGACCATAGAAGACGCAGAATTTGTATTCTTTGTCTGTCCGAGATTCGTTGCCAAACGGGTCTCTCACTGACTCTGTCGACTTTCTACTTAGCTCGGAAAACGATTGGAATGCTATTTGCACCATGACTGCTGAGTTTCGATAAACCTTGCGTCGCGCTGAACGACAGCTCAATTCGAATTCAATCACTAGATAGGAATCTAGTGGAGGCCCTCGTGCCAACTCCCCCCTTGTGAAGTAATACTTAGCCGTAGTTCCGCAAGAGGAACACGGAAAGTAGGGGTGGTTTTATTGGGTGAGGAATTCCGAGTCCCACACTTCATACAAACTAGTTATTCACGCTTATTCTCCATGAACCTAAGCTCGAACCAGAACCAAGCTAAGCTAAGGTTTGGTGACAGGTTCGAAACTCCGAATCCCTAAACGTTTCAGATTTATAACTTTTTAGAAGATTTAATTTTTCTTTGACTAAATAACTTTTATTTTCAGTAGAAATAAAGAACCACTTTAGTTGAGAATTTTTGGTTAAATATAAATAATTTTTTTATAATTTCCCTCAAATTACATCCACCAAAAGCAACAATTAAAAATCTCATTAAAAATGTTCTTTGGATTTTCCTATGCTTAATTTCTTTCCATGTTCTTTTTTATGAAAATAACGCAGCATTTGTGGCTGACAAGTCTGACAGTTTGTAAGTTGATGATGGAGTTTGGGTGGCTGACTGGCTGACTGGGAGGGTTGCCCAAAACAGGGTTGGAATTTGTGTGTCCTTGCTCCTGGAATTATCTGGCTGTTCGCGTGGCTGGCGTACTTCTGAGACTTTTGTTATTCTATAGCTTGCGGATTCGGATTCTCTATAATTCTAAGCTGCATGGCAAACATTGATTCCAAGGGGTCACCACTAGCCACCACCCTGGCAGAACGACGACGACGACGATCGGCAAAAGCTGATGCCGCTCTGGGAATACTTTAAACCCAATTGGGGTGGCGTTGCCAAGCACGTGCCTACCGTAATACAACAACAATGGCGTCATGTTGAACATAATATGCCATATTTCTATGGCCCTTAACGGGAATCGAAAGTGCATTCCCTTTCATGGCAACCACTACCACTGGGAGAGAGGACGTCGACAGCGGCGTCGCATTTCGATTATATTAATGCAAAGCACACAAGCACACACACACACACAGTCACACACAGTAGCGTGGTGGCAGCCCAAAGTTCGAGTCCAAGTCCAAGCTGTTGGCTCTGTGTCTACTGTCTGCTGTCTGCTACCTACCCCACCAAATCCAAACTTGACAAGCTTTGCCAGGCGTCTCTGTGCGTAAAAGAGAGCCGCAAAAACCTGATAAATGCAATACCAAATTTTACACTTTGAGAAATTGGAGGGGAGTTAAAAAAGTTATACGAAATACTCGATAGCAAAGGACCATTTAACTTCCCAGGAGTCCCAGAAATCTCTTCCAACCAAATTCCAACCCAAAACCAATTCTCGGTGTCCCACAAATCTCTTTCGGTTGGTTTCAAACCTCTCGTATTTTGTTAGGAGATTTTGGCAAATCAACCAATACACAAACCAGCCAATAAAAAAAACCGACTTAACGAACCTACGCAATTTAGGACTGTTTTTGTAGTAGGACCATAATCTTATACACACACCTATTAACTAGACTTTAGAAGAAAACGAAATCTCTCCAAGTCCTGGGACATCGACAAATTTCTTGGGCGATTTGCAAACCAACCGAAGCCAAAATCTCTAGAGATTTTCAGGACACCCCCGAATTTGCCGAAAATGCTGTTTTCGATCTTCCAGCTTTTCAAATTTGTAACCGTAAAGCGGTTAAGTGTGAAGTTGGCTGCGAAAAAATTCAAAAAGATCAGCTGTTGTCATTAAACGAATTTACTTAGTGAACGACCCAATATATAGATATCCGATTTCGTTCAAACTTGGTGGAATCATGGTAAAGCATAGCAAATTAAGAAATACGAAATTTAGAGGCGTTTCCATGGAAAACAAAAAAGTTTCTCCGGCCGATCGTTATTTACCGATTTTATTTAAAGCCGAATGCTCAGTGCCAAGCAGATTTAAAGCGTACATTGTTACTTTCCTAAATTATTCTTGACACGTTACATATAAAGCCTTCCTAGTTTATTCAAAGTTCAATCGGTTAGTCGGAACATTTTTTCTTGTCGAAATACATTTCTTCTGATATAATAGTGGTATTTCTGAAAAACGATTTGCCTTCGATTTTGATTTCGTGAAAGCAAATCAAAAGCAGTTTACGAGCGACCCTAATTTCATGTTGATTTGCTTACGTTTGCAAAAATAATTGGCGCTACTTTAAACAAAGACGCGACAATTTAAACAACCGCCAAGCGCGGGACTCAAGAAAATAGTCAAACTAAAGACCCAGGCGGACTGACGACGTAACGAGAAGTTTCATACAAAAATTGAGAGAAGAAGAAGCAGCCGTAACGATTTCCTTGCACTTTACGTTTACCCCCGTTGGAGTCAAAACGTACTTTTGCGCTTAACAGCGCTAAACAGAGCTTAACATCTCATACGTGGACTCAATGTTAATAGGCTGTGGGCCTTATTTTGCGTTGCTCTGCTGGTGCAATATTGTTGCCACCAGATGTTACGCGCTGTTCCTCTGCACGTATGCCATCGATCAGCTGGACCTAACTAAAATAAAACAATGGCAGAAAAATCAAAGCGAAAGGGCCAATTGGAAATGTTTTCGTATGAAGACAAGATTTAAATTTCTCCAACATGTGATAGTTGCTGATTGACGAACTGGGTCAAAGGCTTTACGGGAGAGCTATTGCTATCATGGCAGAAGCTTTAGCGTAAATCACTTGTCATCAGAACAAAACACACCTGATTGAGCAGTGTGACTCTCCATCAGCTAATTTAAAAATGCCATGAACCTGACAACGCGATGCAGCGGCGTAATTTTTTTTGTTAGCTCTGGTCACACTAGGCATACGTTCCATGTTGACGCTATATGTGGTGGCGTATGTTGAATTACTTACGTCGTCAGTCCGTCGGGGCGTTAAGATGAGATCAAACCGACTTTTTCTGGGCACACTGGCATTGGCAGTTTGGCACAGCCCAAATCAAATCAAAATCAAAGCAAATCACTTTCAGAATATCACTAATATTTCAAATTATGTTTTTTTACTCTGTATTAGAGGTACATAGAGTATATTAAGTTTGTGCAAAAGTGTCCGTCCGTCTGTCCGTATGAACAAACAGATCTCAGAGATGGGAAGAGACAGAGGTTTGACATGTATGGAACATATAATTCTTATACTTGCAGGCAGATCAAGTTTATTTTCATCTATATATATTCTTGATCAGCACGACGAGCTGAGTTGATTTAGGACATGTCCGTCTATCGATCTATGCCATCTCCTCCGTCAGTTTGAAAGCTATCTTCACCAAAAATTGCACGAAGTCTTTTAGTACGGAACGGATGACTATAGCAAATAGCTGTCAAAGGAACGATCGCTCGAAAAACTAGTTTCGTGTTTCCTAGTTTACTATCCTTTCCCAATATTTCTCTAAGTTTGGTCGAAATCGTACATTTATACAGGATTGCTGTCATAAAAAAGTGTAGTCAAACTACTTTAGTTAGAGAAACTTTTTTGTTTTCCATGGAAATGACCTAAGAATCGGCATTTGTTTATTTGTTATGCTTTCACTCAATTCAACAAAGTTTTTTCAAAATGGGATGCCTATAGAATATAGCTGTCATATGAACGATCGGTCGAAAAACTAGTACTGAGGAAAACTTTTTGTTTTCAATGGAAACGTCCTTATCATTGGCGGCTACTTATTTGATTAGTTTTTTACATATTTCTACAAAGTTTTGTCAAAATCGGATGACTATAGCAGATAGCTGCAGTACAAATGATCGGTCAAAAACTAAGTTCTAGTGAGAAAAACTTTTTTGTTTTAAATGGGATCGCTTCCAAATTTCGTAATTGTTAGTTTGTTATGCTTATCCTTGATTCCACTAAGTTTGTTCGAAATCGGACATCTATATAGTATAGTTGGATATCCCATAGAAAAGTAAGATCCGAAAAGAAGTCTTAGTTAGTAAACCTTTTTTGTTTTCAATGGATGCTGCAAGGGCTTACAAAACTTCGGCCAAGGCGAAGTTCACTTTCTTCTTTTGTTTTATATGAAGTTTGGCAGGGATTTTTCTTTTCGCGGTGCTGTATACCCGTTAGGTAATAAATTGGGTAGTCATTATTGTTTCCCCCAAACAGTTTTCATTTGAAAACTCCACACGAGCCTTCATGGGCCGTTGTACTAGCTTTTAGCTTAGGAACCATGAAGGTATGGCTCCTTGTTACTTGAAGGCTCATATGATTCTTAATTTGTTCGCTTCTCAAAGATTCAACAAACAGTGCGGTAACTCCCAGGCACAAAGTTGGTCGAAAGTACATCCAACATGGAGCTGCTCACAATTTACTTTCGACGCAAAGACCGCAACTTTTATAAGTCCTATCTTCTCAAAAATTCGGGAATTATTTTTTCTCTATGGAGAAGAATCTATGAAGAATTAACGCTGTACAAATCTAAAACGGTTTTCTAATGACCGTAATTTTTTTCTTTGAATAAACTTACACACCCGGTCACCCCTCACTGCTATTGGCGCCAGCTTTGCAGTAACTAGCCATGCAAAAGCTTCTCAAACTGCCGTTCGGATTCGGCCAAGAGATTGAGAGGAGCTCTGCATTGGCCCTTTGGGGCTGTGTTAAGCCATTTTACATTTTTTACTACAAAGCACAGTGTTCGTCATAAATAGCTGACAGGTGTTTTTTCATTCATCGGCTGACTATTCAATATGATTTCAAACCAATTTCCGTTTACCAAACAGCTGTTTTGCAGTGTCTCGCAAGGGAAACACTCAATGAATTTTCCTTTAAACATCTTCTTCTAAGCCATTGATTTCCAGTATTTGCCACATTTTGGCAAATTTGCTTTGCCCTTGTGACCTTTTCTTTGGTTACACACACACAATTAACGGTTTCATGGTTATCAGCTGTTGCCAAAATGGGATGATGCCTGGTCTTTGTCTAGTTTCCGATTTCTGTGAATCAAAGTAGTCGCATGTGTTCGAGTGTCCAACAATTGTGGTACGTGGTAAGCAGCTGCAATTTCTCTCAGTGCCAGTGCAAAGGACTTTCACTGCTGGTATCGCCCCTCAGTGAGTGTGTGTCTGTGCCTGTGTGTGCGAGAGTGTATGAGGAAAAAAGGGTGACTAATGTGTGTGATTGCTAACAAAAGATTCCGGCTTTTGCGGCTCTGCTGGCAGCGACGCGGCTTCAGCTTTGTTGGGCTAAAAGGACAACGACATATCCCTGCGCTGCTGCATTGGGGGATGAAAAGTGCTAGCGACGCCGTCGACTACGTGAAACCCAAACAATGATTTCAATTTCGCTTTCCTTTGGCACACATAAATAGCGGCGTCAGGATAACAGGCTAGTCATTCGCAGCACAAACGTCGAGTCGCCAGGACCTCAATTTGTTGTTAAGTTTCCATTTTCCTTCTAATTTATGGTCAAACGTGTTTTGTTTAAGTTTGCTCTTAAGTTTGCCATCATTTTGTTGCCATGGCCAGTGTGGCAGCAGCTCCCGCCCCCGCAGCCAGCACCAGCATCAGCATCGCGCCGCACAGCATACAGCTGCAACATGGTCTGGGCCTGCTGACCACGGTGGCCTCATTGCCACCGAAATACCGCAGTCGCTATTTGAATCTGAAGGCAAAGTGTGAAATACCCTTGGATTTGTCGGTGAAGCCACCCACACCAGAGCCACTGACCATTGCAGAGGAGGTGCCGCTGCCCACAGCTTTTACGGAGGTGTACAGTGAACCAGCGGCGGAGGAGGTGCAGGAGGTGATACCATTGAAACGCAAATTGAGTGTAGAATCGAGTGTGGAACAGTTGGAACCTGCCACAAAGTTGCCAAAAACTCTTGACAACCCCGAAGCCACACCAGCCAAACCCATCAAAACCGCTGACTCCGCCCCCAGAACCAGTAAAGCCTCTGCTTCCACCAGCAAACCTTCACGCAGTAAGGCCACACGTAAACTGAAATTTGATGAGGAAACCAGTTCACCAGTTTCGGGTACCATTATACGTCCACTGGAAGATATCACCGATGGTTCGATGCAGTACAGCAATGGCGACATAGATCCCAAATATAACATAGTAGAGATCACAGAGGAAACCAAGGCTGAGTTGGCTGCCATCAAAAATGTTATAGGTGATTATGTGTGCCGTTTGTGTCGCATCAAGTTTGAGGATGCCTTTGGACTGGCAAGACATCGTTGCGCCTGCATAGTTTTACTGGAGTACCGCTGTCCTGAGTGTGGCAAACAGTTCAATTGTCCCGCCAATCTGGCCTCCCACCGCCGCTGGCATAAGCCCAAGAAAGACACCAACAACACAGCCAAGAAGGAGAATCGTAATACCACCAATACCACAACGGTTCCCTCCAAAAAACCTGCTGAGGACTTGGCCTTTGAGTGCTCAGAGTGTGGCAAGAAGTTCAAGCGGGCAGCCTATCTACGCAAACATCAGCTGACACATGCCAAGAAAGAAAAGGAACCAGAACCCGCTGTCACCATCACCGGCAGCTTCCAAACCACACATTATGCTCCCTCCTCCAGCGGCAGTTCACAATCCCAGCACGAAGATGAAGGCGTTTTTGTGGCCACCACAGCCAGCAGTAGTCACTATGACTACGATCCTGATTATCTATCCGATTGCAGTTCTTCCACCTCCTCGGCGGGCTATGGACGCCTGCAGATAGTGGAGCATGGTCTGACCGAAGAGGAAAGTATTGCGGCAGCTGCTTTGACCAATCTACGTAACTGCGCCTCAGTCATCCAGCATACCACAATGGCGCATTGAGTGAGTTAATTGTTAAGTTTAGTTTTATATTTTTCCCTCAACTCTTGTTTAGAGAGAGAACTACAGCTGAACGAGACCAAAGACACACTTAGATTTACACTGGAAAAAACATTCAGTTTTAGTTATCATAATTTAGTTTCTAAATGAGTTCTAGTCATTTCTAATCTCTGTACTTCAGTCCACATTCCCCCCCAAAAACCAAAGACGACCAATCAGTCTAGTCAACTTAGTTTTAAAGTTTTTGTAAATATTATTTGTAGTCAGTTCACAATTGAGAGAATTTGGCACTTATGCTAGTCAGCTTCAAATATAGATCTCGAAAAGGAAAGTGCTTACAAAGCAGAGAATATTTTTCTGGTAGGCAGTTTCCAACTAGTCAGTAGAGTATATATGTAGTCAGTTAGTTTCTAACCCAAACCAAAAATTGCAAACCAAAGTTCTTTAAGAAAGTCTCTAAACAACCAAATCTTTTCCAAAATTCCCTTCACTCTTGTAGAAGATATCAAACGTAGGAAAACTGCAGCCAAAATTTAAGATTGCAAACCAAATTATTCTGGCAAACTTTTCAATAAAGTTGTAAGTTTTGACTGCAGTTTGGCTTATGTAAAAACTGAGCCTTAGGTAAAGTTATTGTTTGTTTTCGAAAATCCATCAACATCCATCAATCTAAATCAGGGTTCCCCAAGAAGAAAGGCTCTGACTCTCTCTAACACTCACTGATGCATTACTTCGGCAAGCATTCGGTGTGAATTGTAGAGTGTGTTCGGCTCCCCCTGGGGAACACTGATCTAAATCTTTATCTTCTATCCCTTCTAAGACTCTCTTCATTTCAATTCTCTCTACTTTCACTTTCAACTTTTTCTACTCAGCCTTAATCTTTTCTTACAACTAACATTAAAATTTAGTTCAGGGGTCGGCATTAAGAGCAGAGACGTTGGATATTGAATTTGTGCTTGATCAGATAAAAGTTCTCCATGTGTAGAAACCATTCAAAACTAATAGTTTTTGTAAATTGATTTGGCAGTGGCTTAGAAAACAGTTAAAGCTCTCTGCCCTCTGTTTGTATAAGTATAAAAATATCTTTTCAGTTGCCAGTGGCAACTTCTCTGCTTACATTGCCTAGTCTATGTATATTAATTCATAGTTCAAATATATTTCAAGAGTCCAGCATTCATTTAAAATGTACTAAAGTTCTCTAATTGAAATGGTATTTAATATAAAAAAAATTAAGGATCAACAAAAAAGCGTAGACGGCCAGATTCAAAACCCCTGTGAACACCTGTAGTAATCAACGAAAATAAAGTTCACAACAAATTTACACAGAAAAATATTTTAAAAACATCCCTTTGAGCTGGATGTGTCTTTAATAACCTTTTGATCATTCAACGGAATTGAAAATTAACCAAAGGATGATTATTTTTCATATCCTTTGGATGATTTTCAGCTCCTTTGGATGACTAAAAGTAAATTAAAGACATATCCAATATCATCCAATTGATATTTTTATTAAATATTTTTCTCAGCGTACACATAAAATTTCTTAAAACCTACTTAAAATCGTTTGTTTCTGTAAACTGTTGTGCTATTTCTATTGAAGTTCGTTGAAGTTTCCATAAATATTTGTTATATTTTGTTTCACATTTCCTCTCAAAATTCATGAAATCTCTTTGAATGGTTGGCGAATCAATGAATACCTAACTAAAATACCTTTAAAGCCCAATTCAAGTTCGTTGAAGTTTTTTTTATACAAAGTGTTTGTTAGCCGTCTCAAGGTAATGATTGATTGATTAATTAATCAATGAAAATCAATAGAGATCTTGTGCATATTGGGCTGCTTTGAATACTCAGACAGTCGTTTCGTTGAAGTCCAATTCATCTCGTCAGTAAGTTTCAAGCGCTGGAGCCCTCAAGCCATTTACTAATCCTATTTATTTAAGCATTTGGCTGAATGACGACTTGAGAATTCGAATTTTCATTCCATTTCTGTTCAAATTCGTTGAAGTTTTATTTATTATTCAAATTCGTTGAAGTTTCTTTATATATTTACTTAACTTTTGATGGCAGTCTTTTTCAAAATTCATAAAATCTCATTTATTATATGTGAATGGTATTCTAAGTTCAGTTTAATTCGTATTTAATTCAGTGGCAGGTCATGTGATCAGCATCTTGTCATCATTTATTCCTCTGTAAAGATTCCATATTTCATTTATTCAGTCGAAATTGAATGAATGATGGCCAAATCTACACGTATCATTTATCTTTGATTGCTGTTTGCACTTCAACTTATTACAACTTTTGAATTACTCATTAAACTTTCACTTGTGGTTTTAAGACTCATTTCTTTTGGTTTCTAGCTACTTTTGATCTGCATTTCAACATTCATAAGAAATTTCATTCATCTTTACTAAGTACTTGCTAAGCTCTTTGATAAAAATCATGAATGAACTGAGTACTTTGATTTACCAATTCGATTATATAAATTAATAGATCATTAATCAATCATCATTCAAGTAAGCAATCATTCAACCATTGACTCAATTCACAAAGCATATTCATTCATTCATAACTTCAATATAAAAATTCGACTATATTTAATCAATCATAATTGAGCAATCTTTTCAAAAATTAATTTTCTGAGCATTTTCATTGGTTTTTCTACTTAATTATTCTTTAATTCTTCACATTCATTTATCACCTATTACTTAAAATCATTCATCATTCATTCATCAACATTCAATCTTTTTCACTGTCATATATTCATTATTCATTCAAACGTCTACCAATCATCGTTAATCTCGATTTGCAATCATTTATCAATCATTAATCATTCAAAATCCATGCATTAGTCACCCACCATTCGTTCATGTGTCATAAGAATAGATGATGAAGAATATAGCATACATGGTTCATTATGAAATCACATTCAAAAATCATACATAATTCATTCATCAATTATTTATCAAACATTTATCATTCATGTGAAAGTTCATATTTCACCCATCATTCTCAATAAATCATTCATTCATTATTCATTCACCGATCATTCATCATTCCTTAATCCTTCATCATATGTTCTTCATCCATTCTTGGTTAATTCAATATGCCATCTTCATTCATAATTGATTAATCATTCAATATTTCCTTATCAATCTTTCACCATTCGTTCATCATACATTCTTCTTCCCCATGAAATGTTCATTATGAAATTTCATTTATCTATTATTTTTCATTCAATCGTCATTCATTATGCATAATCATTCCTCATTCATTTCGTATGTGAAAGTTTATATTTCACCCCTTCATTATTAATGAATCAATCATTCAATACTCATTCATCGACTATTCATTCTTGTATACTTCATCATTCGATTTTCATTTCAATTATTCATCTGTATTCATTCATCATTCATTAATCATTCCACACTCACTCATCAATCATTCACCATTCGTTCATCATACATTTTTCATCAATTCATGGTTAATTATGAAATTGAGTTCATCAATCATGTATCATTTATTCATCAACCATTTATCATTATTTCATCATTCATTGTGCAATCTTTATGCATCAACCACTTATCATTCATTCTTCATTCATTAAGCAATCTTCATTCATCAACCACATATCATCCAATCATCATTCATTAAGCAATCTTCGTTCCTCATTAATATTGCGCTCATCACTCTCATTGAATCATTCATTCAATATTCATTCATCGACCATTCATCATTCATTCAATAATCTTCATTCCTCATTAATATTGCGCTCATCACTCTCATTGAATCATTCATTATATTCATCGACCATTCATCATTCATTCATTAATCCATGATTCTTCATTCTTCATTAATTCACGACTAATTCATTATTTTATCTTATTTCGTCATTTACTCATGAATCATAGATTATGCATTCATGAATTAATCAATCATCAATTAATTTATCATTCATGTGCTAAATATTCATTAATTTCATATTCCCCAATCATTCTGAATTCTTCATTCATTATGCATTCTCCTTAACCATTTCCACATTTATCAATCATTCATTCAACAAGTAAGGTGCATTCTCATTGACTAAGTTGATTTTTTAAGCAACATTCAAAAAACATTCAGTCAAATTCAGGTTTATATCAGAATAGAGGTGCCGCTAGGCAATGTCCAAGCAGTTCAATTACTTTTGTAAGCTACTAGGACAGACACCCAGAGAAAAAAAGTGAAATTTTATAGTTGGATAAAGAATGTTTAATGTTAGAAGTTCGATAAGAATGAAAATGCTTGATCTAAGAGGATTTCATAGTTGGATTATGAATGTGTAATATCAGAAGTTCAATAGGCATGAACATTCTTGATCTAAGAGAATTTCATACTTGGATCAAGAATGTTTAGTATCAGATGAAGAAATGAAATTCTTGATCTAAGAGCGAAATTCTTGATCCAAGTATGCATTTTTGATCCCGTTTTTCTCGGTCTAAGAGCTTCAATACTTGAACCAAGTACGAAACATTTTCAAATCAAAATAGACAAATTCTTGAATCAAGTGCTAAACGTACTCAAATCCAAGATTGTTCATTTTTGCATTGTTAAAAGCCAAGAATGTTAGTTCTTGTATCAAGAGCTCATCAGGTTCAAGAGAAAGAACGAATCACTCTTGAATCAAGAGCTCCACAGACTCAAAAGTAAGGGCACCCGTATTCCAATCAAACAACAATTTAACATCAGTTTTTTCCCCCCATTTGGTTAAATTTACTTCATAGAAATTTAATTGTCAAACTATGTAGTTTAGGGAGAGGACCAGAGCCAAGAATGCCGCTCGCCGGCTTTATTGCTGCTCGTCAGAGCAATTGAGAGAGCATCGTTCAGTTTGAATGAACTTAACGATGAATGTACAGTTGTTATATTGGACAGTGGATCTTACATGCTATTTATTACTACAGTAGCAAGTTTCAGCCGGCTCGACTAACGCTCGACAACCCCACAAAGCTGCAGCAGTCTTTGCCTCTAAACTGTGAGTCTAAAAGTCGTCTCTCCATGCCAGCAATGCCATAACTGCTTGGGAATTCCAAAGCTACATGAGTGCAAAAAACAATGGCGCTAAATAAGAACCGAAATTGTGAAAGCGCAACCAACGTTATTCTGTCAAATGTGCTTACTCTCCTCTCTTAGTTTCTTTACCTCGCTCAAGTCGCCTAAAAACACTAAACTAAGAACGAATTTAGCTCGATTTCAAGAGCGAATTTCTTGAAAATCCAAGAGCAAAAGGTTTATCTGTTTTTTTTCTGGTTGTAGAAGCTATCATTTCTTTCTGGTGTGGTTGTTGTTTGACAAATAATTTTGATTACATGGATTAGAGTCTACCAAGATATAAGCATTGCATCAGACAATCAACTTTTTCGCTACCTTTTCTACTTTTTTCCACTTTTCTAAGCTTCAACTCTCTCTCTCTTTTTCTCTAATGATTCCCAACCATTCTAGTCTCCTTATTATAAGTCATTCGATCTAGTCAACTTAAGTCAACTAGTCAGTTTCAGTTTGATCTCCCGAAACATAAGTATTTATGTATATAAACTCGTATACATTCGGCTAAAGCTTTAGTTTTATAAATATTTTTAGGTTCAATTTAATTTAAACTTTCCAAAAAAAAAAATTCAGGCGAAATTGTGCAGTAATAGTTTTTAAGTTCTCCTCCTACCCCAGCCCTTTCCCCACAAGTAAACTAAGTGAAAGCCACTAGCAATGGTTAACCAAAAACAAGTCGAGTGTCAACTCTAGTCATTTCGTAGAAATCTAAGTTCTTGGAGCTTTGACTCCTGCTCCATTTTCTCTTTAGTTTAGTTAGCTTTAGTTTAGTTAGTTATTTTGGTTAGAAAACGGACTTTGAACCAGCGTCACACTACCAGTAAAAGTATTTACAATTTGTAAGCATAACAACTAGTTACCCCTGTCTCTGTCCCTTTGTTTGGGTATGGCCAGAGGCCCACAAACAAAACGGAGAACAAAACCAGCGGTTGTGTACTTAAAACTAAACTTAAGACCGAGCAATATCACAGCGCTATTGTTCCTTAGTCTGTAAACATAATTTGGTTGTCACCACACACAAGAGTACAACGAAAATGGGAAACTTTCGCTCAATTTACCATGTAAACATACATTAAGACACACATATATACATACATACATACATACGTAACATACAATAATACACACACACAAACAAATATCAATAAGCAGCAGCAGCATATCCCTTAAGTGAGATTTTGTGATATTAAACAAGTTAAGCCTAAAGTTTACAAACTCGATTTTTGATCGAGAAACAAAAAAAAAAAGAAAAGTATTTTTATAACATATTTTTATACCTAAGAAAAATGCCAGAAAATCTATAAAAATTGTAAATCATTTTTCCAAAATATAAAATAATAAAAAGAGAAAACTGAAAACAGAAACATTTAAGGGTAATCACATTTTAATTGCAGCATATGTGGGGTTGAATGATGTCTTGGCAATTTTCTCATAAATTACGGAAAATAACGCTGCACTAAAGGCCATTGACATGGCCCATCGATCGGCTGTCCAAAACAAATAACAACACGCATGGAACGGAAGTGGACAGATGCAACTTGCGCCTAAGTACACACAAACATGGAAAAGGAAACGCAAGGGGTGCGTGAGGGTGTAGGCAGAAGAAGGTGGTTGGGGGTTGGCTGGACCAAAAATTTTTCAGAACTAATGATGAGGACCTCAAATGTCCGGAAATGCGTAAAAAAATGTTTAATCAAATACAAATGCATGACTGGATATCTTTTGAGGGAATGTGGGGGTGCGACTGCCACAACAACAAGAGAGGGTGCGTGTGCGGTGTGAATCAATTTAAAAGCGTCAAAAGAGCGGTACACTATTTAAGTGTAGATGTCCTGTGGAAAGTTCCTCTTAGTGCAGGGACATCGAAGGGTGTTAAAAAATTATGAAAAATCATGCTGAAACAGAAACCACCCTAATGGAGAGGTAGACAAGCACAGTGATCCAAAGTGGTCGAATCGGAGAACCTATTCTTTGGTGTAGATGAAGTTGAACCGAAGTATTACTCTATTCCTGCCTTTACACTTGTCATATATCACTAAATAGTCTCTCTAAAGCCACGATGTAATAGCCAAACATATATCTCTGACGAGAAACTTTTGCCATCTCTTTGAACAAATATGATGAAATAGGACTGGTTCTATTTGATAAAAGTAACTCTGCTGAACCACAGCTGTAAAGTTTATAGCATTGCCATTTCCCAAAATAAAATACCAAATTTTAATGCGAAACACTCGATTTAATTTATCGATTAGTTGTTTTTTACATACTGTCAAGTTCAAGATAAAATTAGCGTTTGATTTATGTGGGAAAACGGCAGCCAAACGTGTGAGTAAAAAGCCGTTGCAGAATCTGCATGGTAGCTAATATAATATTTGTAGATTTCTGAAACAATTGAGATCTGAACAGGTAGGGACGCAAATGAGTCTCCGGTAGCAAGGTAGCTGAAGGAATAAAACTGTAGCAATGTATAAAAAAAAAAAATTTGTTTATCGTTCTTGTGAGGGAATAGCTTCTATTAAGAATGTATCCTATTTGACAATTTTAGGTCTCACAAACTCAAGCAACTTGGTAAGTGATTAGTTCATTCGATTAAATTTTAAAGGTTTATGAAGACAAGTTACGCCATGTCCCTGCCCTTCACAGCGACGCAAAAGCCAATTTCGACTCCATATGGAACGCTTTTTCTAATGTCGTCTTCTCCTTGGAGCTGTATTACCCAGTTCATCATCAGGCAAACCCGCAACCATTAATGTTAACGCATTTATTGGATTGTCATCATTCTTTGATTCATCTGTTGGGTTGTCAGTCAAAAATTGTTGAACCAGTACTAAATTCAATGAACTAGCCAAGAACAACTAGTTCAAGAGCCTCTGGCATTAAAGGTATTACACATCGAGATTCTCAAAAGAGTTTCTTTTTAGAAAAATTTGACAACCTACTTTTAGAGATATAGTAAAGTAAAATCGGTTTGTTAAATAAAACCCTGGCAATCCCCCCCCCCAGGGGCCAAAGCCGAGCCTCTCTCAATCTCTGGGTTTGTGCGCTTCTAATTTTAGCACAAGAGAAAGGGACCTACAGTTTAATGCCCGAATCCGAACGGGCAGTTTTTGAGAGGCTTTTCTCGGCTAATTACTGGCTAATTGCTGGCAGCCAACAGCAAGAGGTGTGGCGCCGGGTGTAAAGTTTTATTCAAAGAAAAAAACTCTTTTATTAGATGTTCCGAGGCGGGATCGAACCCACGACCTCATGCTCAGCAGTCGCGCACCTAACCACTGAGCCACTCCCGCCACCGGCCACACTTATTTTAGAGGAACTTTACCTGTTACGGTAAGCCATAAACGCGCTTTTAATGTTAGATTTTGTTGCAATCTGATCCGGAACAGAAGATAAGTCATCAATCATGAAGGTCAAGGGAACTTTACGCGTTCAGGCCATAAACTAACTCATAATTTTGATAATTTTATTTTTAATTTTATTTTAATTTTTTATTTTTATAGATTTATATATAATGTCATTTGGGATTTTTTTGAGGTTGGTTTACCTTTGGATAAAAATTATATTTAAATATTTTTTTTTATTTTTTATGTATTTATATTTTTTTTAAAAATAATATTTTTTTAATATATAAATAAAACTTTGTATTTTTTATTTTCCTTGGACAAGTAAAGGGTGATTTTTAGCTATTATCTTTTTGGCAGCACTGGCTTAAACAGCTCACGCACATTTCGTGTTTTGTTTCACTGTCAAACATCTTCAGTTTGGTCTATAATTTAACCATGAATCGTCTTACAAACGAACAACGCTTACAAACTATTGAATTTTATTATCAAAATGCGTGCTCTGTTAAGAAAGTTCATCGCGCGCTTCTTCCATTTTATGGTCAGTTTAATCGACCCACTGAAGCGGCTATTCGGGCTATTGTGACTAAATTTAGCACCAAATTTACATTGTTGGACATTAATCCACCAACACGCTTACGTAGAGTGCGAACTGAAGAAAATATCGCAGCTGTATCGGCCAGTGTTAATGATGAACATCAATATCGATTCGTCGCCGATCCAGAATTGGGCCTCTGTACTCAACCGAATTTTGCGTGTTTGGCGAGCGAACACCCCGCAAGAATTTTTGGTGAATGGGCTCTTGGAAAGTTTTGTGCGGATGTTTGTAACACATTGAAGGAAGCATCTCTGACCACATAAAAGTATATATATTCTTGATCAGCATGACGAGCTGATTTGATTTAGCCCTGCCCGTCTGTCCGTCCGTCCGTCTGTTTCTATGCAATCTCCTCCGTCAGTTTTAAAGCTATCCTCACCAAACTTTGCACGAAGTCTTCTGGTACATAGACGCTGCACATTTGTCGGAACCGGCCGGAACTGATGACTATAACATATAGATGCCATAGGAACGATCGGTCAAAAAACTAGTTTTAGTGAGGAAAACTTTTTTGTTTTTAATTGAAACGCCTCCAAACTTCGTATTTCTTAGTTTACTATCCTTTCCCATGATTTCACTAAGTTTGGTCGAAATCGGATGACTATAGCAGCCATTTGACGATCGGTCGAAAAACTAGTTCTAGTGAGAAAACCTTTTTGTTTTTAATGAAAACGTCCTTATCATTGGCATACACTTATTTTATATACTTTTACACAATTCGCAAAGTTTGGTCAAATCAGATGACTATAACATATAGCTCCCATAGGAACGATCGGTCGAAAAACTAGTTCTAGTGAGAAAAATTTTTTTGTTTTTAATGAAAACGTTCTTTTTATTGGCATATTCTTATTTTATATACATTAACATATTTCTACAAAGTTTTATCAAAATCGGATAACTATAGCATATAGCTGCAGTATGAATGATCGGTCTAAAAAGAAGTTCTAGTGAGGAAAACTTTTTACCAAGTTTGGTCGAAATCAGACATCTATATAGTATAGATCCCATAGAAAAGTAAGGACCAAAAAGTAGTCTTAGTTAGAAAACATTTTTGTTTTCAATGGAAGCTGTACAAAACTTCGGCCAAGCCGAAGTTAACTTTCCTCCATTTTTTACCGAAAAATTGTGTTCAGCGACGAAGCTCATTTTTGGCTCAATGGGTACGTAAATAAGCAGAATTGTCGACTTTGGAGTGAATATCAGCCAGAAGCATTGCAAAGAGCTACCAATGCATCCAGAAAAAGTCACAGTTTGGTGCGGTTTACGGGCTGGTGGCATCATTGGACCGTACTTCTTCAAAAGATGATGCGAATCGTAACGTAACTGTGAATGGTGAGCGCTACCGTGAGATCATATCCAACTTTTTTTGCCCAAAATGCAAGAGCTTGACTTGCATGACATGTGGTTTCAACAAGACGGTGCCACATGCCACACAGCACTTGCAACGATGGACTTATTGAGAGGCGTGTTCGGTGAACATTTTATTTCACGTTCGGGATTGGTCAATTGGCCGCCTAGATCGTGCGATTTAACGCCTATAGACTATTTTTTGTGGGGCTATGTTAAAACTCATGTCTATACAGACAAGCCCGCTTCAATTGATGCATTGGAAGACAACATTGAAGCATTTATTCGTGAGATACCGGCCGAAATGTTGGAAAGAGTATGCCAAAATTGGACTAAGCGGATGGACCATTTGAGGCGCAGTCACGGTCAATATTTGCATGAAATAATCTTCAAACATTAAATTATATGAACCGTACTATCGATTCAAATAAAGATTTCATGCATTTTTCTGAATTTTATGTGTTTTTTTTTTGAAAAACTTTCCTACATCACCCTTTAGTTATTGGTTTTTTAGCTTGTTGAATTGATGTCTTCATGTAAGGTTAATTGTAACCCCCACCTGGAGCCTACCTGCAAGGTGGGGGTGACCTGAATAGTCTTTGCCTGAAAGCAAATACAATTTAAAGTAATTAAGTAATTACTCTATTCTAAGTAATTACTTAATTACTTTCACCAGAGCCTAGAGAAATTTTTGTCTAAATGGTCAATTTTGCTGTTCGACTAATCGATCAGGGGCATAAAATGGGTTAAAAAGAGCAAGACGGATGAGTAGAATGAGAAGTCAAGAAACTTCTTCACTAGCAGAGTTCATGATATTGTAACAGGTAAGCCGTCAAGCGGATCGGAGAGCTATCAAAATGTCCGAAAAGGCGAGCAATCGACGGCAGAAATTTGCTGAGAGATGCTAAAACTGCTCAACAGTCTTAATCGCAGCCTGATAAACAAGTGAAGCGGCAGGCCGGGTTAACATCTGTAGAATCGCTGGAGCAGACTAGCAATCGACGGCAGGAATTGGCTGAACATATCAAATCCCAGAGAGCTGCTGAGAATAAAAAAGAAAGCTGGGCGTAAAATTTAAAATTCAATACCATCGCGTACCGTCCTGTGAATCCACGTTCCGTACTTGTAGCCATTCCGAACCCTCCCTTGCCGATCCCAACCCAAAGTTTATAAGTCAGTCCAGTAAAAAACAAATAGTTTTAGGTCTCCTGATTTGTCTATTAGAAATAATTTTTTTGGAGAATGAAATGAAAATATTCCAATGGATATTTTAGGGTAAAAAAAAACTTGTTGAAAGAATTTGAAAATCTTTTTCCGTTTCATTTCGCTCCCGTTCCTTTGACAAAGCGAATATGCTCAAACTGTGGGTAAAATCTTTTTGTTGGAAAAGTGTTGCATACCCCAAAGGCAATCTCATGGCCTTCACTTACATTTTGATGGGGAGAACCCAGCGACCACTTAGTGTGCGTCTCCTCCGTCTACTTCTCCCCTCTGCCACCCCTCAAACAGTCAAGCAAACAAACTAATTCACTTTAAAGCTGGGCAAAGTCCTGCACAAAGTGCGGACAGCAGCACGTATTGAGGACATCGTAAAATTGAGTTCGGAATTAAGAGGCTTTAATTGATGTGATGGAAAACTGTACCAATGCCCGTTACGCACACCTGGCCACCATCCTTGGATGGGCAAATCCCAAGCACTTGGCATGGTATCAAGCTGTGCCAAATTAAGCACTAAATATGTTGTTTTGCGAAACATAACGAGCCGCGACTAGTCCACAATAACAACAGAGAGAGAGAGAGAGCGGAACTCTTGAGCCACATGTGGACACAAATGTGCAAATTCCCGGGCTCAAGGGAGTGGCATTTCCAGTCAGCGGAAATACCATGCGGTGGGCATTTCCGAGCGCCTCAGCAGCATCATTTTGTGGATCAACAAGTGTGCATTAGGGTGACCAGGTTTCGTGTGGTCTTCTACCTGGACTCACGCGTACTTTTATGACCCTATTTAAGGGCCAAGGAGTTGCCGAGTACACGGAAAATGCATTTCGTAAACAAAAACTGGAAAATGCCTGCGTTTGGCATTTCCACCCACCAATACTCCTACCACTTATGGTTCGGTTATTGACAATATTTTTTTGTCACAGATGTGCGTGGCATGTCCTTGTCCGCGTTGTTTTTTTTTTGCCCTGACCAGATGGCTCAATAAAAAATATTAAAGACAATTGCTTGGCTTTGGCACTTGTAAGAAAATTGCAGGGAATTGCCTATGGAATTCCACTTTTAGTTTCATTCGAACATGAACTTGGACAATTGTATGTCCCAGGCACGTTATTGTTTTCGTGCATGAGACGGGAACCTTCAGGCTGATGGTTGAATGACCTTGCCAGTTTTTTAGGTAAGACAAAGTATTTACTCTGCGGCATTTCACTTTCAAACCGGATCAAAATGAGATCAAGGCAGTGATTAATCAAATACCAAGAGATTACTGAGAAGCTTAAAGAATCTATTTGCGATTCCTTCCTGTCTTGGAACGAACGTGAGTAACCAATTGATTTTCGTCTCTAGATCCCAACTTTTCGTTTCCCCATTGGCCATTGTGTTTTCATTAGCAAACACTCGAGTGCATCAGCTTTATTCAGTTGAATTCATCAGCTCCCTCAACACCCTATCCCTAACCCCTCCTCATGGCTCCCGTTTCCGTTTTAAGTCCAATCACGTGCAGCAGCAGCAGAAACATTTGCAACTGGTTTACGTGACATCTGACGTTTACATGTTAAACTTACGTTGTCGACTCCAAGTCCAGACGGAGAAATTCCGTCTTGAATTCCATTTTTGCTTTTTGGGAAAAACTCTACAGAGTGAAAAGAACTGAATTCTCTTCACACCGTTGGGAAAATACCACAAATGGTGGGAAATTTTGCGATTGCGTGTGAAAATGCAACCAGACGATAATAGTCAAATGAGGCGGTAAAGGCCAAATAGTCGACCTTTTGACACCATGGATAAGGCCCTACCCTTAGAACATGCATTTTGCATGCGTGATTATCGCGTGTCACAACTATGGGTGGTGGATGTTGGTTGCATCCCATGCAACTGAATTTTTATCATCAAAAAAGATCTATGAGAAAATACACAAAGATGTGGGAATTCAAGGCATGTAAAAGATTTAGAGATTCCCAGCCTTAGGCAACCAGTCAGTCTTTGATCAAGCCTGTACTTGCCAAAGCTTTCACAAAAAATAATAATTTCTATGTGTGGCGCCTCACAAACTGTGTGAAGTACTGAATCTATCGCTGATTCTCCGAACTATTTGTATTGCTTATAACTCCTTTTTTATCATCTGATCATTACCACACTGGGTTGAAGTATAAAAATTGCTGATTAACATATATAGGTATAGTCTTTCTACAAACTTGTGATGCCTACAAGTATAAGAAGGACCAAGTATAAGGAGTCTACATTGCAATATTGGGGACTCTAGCTCCTACACCGAACAAAAAGTAGTACGAATTATTTGAATACTAACACGCTGGAAGAAGTATTTGTGCTTGAATTTTGATGAGTTTTGTTTTTAAAATCAAACTAAATTCGTTCTTATTCTGGGTTTTACAGGCGAGGGGAGCAAGGATACATAATTGAACGACTAAAGCAAAAAATATTGGGTAGTAAAGCGTTCAAAGCTCATGTATTAAGAAATTATAGATCAGAAGTAAATTCTTAGATCAAGAAATTCGCTCTTGGATCAAGAATATATGTACATACATTCTTGTGGTATATGGTTCACTAGAATCTGAGCTCCTAAGGGCTTGTTACTTGAATCTTAAAACTAACCAAATGGTTTTTGTTTTCTACAAGATGAAGCATAAGCTAAGGACTGAAGGTTTTTAATGGTCGTAGTGATGTGGTATGGAGGACCTCTTTTTTTTACATTCGAGCCTAAAAATTGGATTGGAACGTTTGCTCATAGCATTAAAGTAGCAAATTCTACAAATTCGTCACAAAATCGGAGTATAGCATATTTTTAATCTGTTACAAACGTCTTGAGAGTTTCACACTGATGTCAGTGTTCAATTTACTAGTTGGCTTCATTTCATATTTAAAGTCTTTTAATAAGAGTGAAAAGTGAAAAGACTTTATACAATGAGACACACATTTTGTAGATGAATTTTTGCTGAAAACTTTCGATAGATCGCAGTGTAAATATGCAAGTCGGCCGCTTTACAAAACCAGATTGCAAGAGTTTCAAAAACGCACCTGCAACTGCTGTTCGTTAGATAATTCGGTAGTTAGGCTTATGCACAGAAAATACCAAAATCCGAGGACAGAAAAACGGAACTGACAATAGCAGAGAATCTTTTTCTATTTAATTAAAGTACTAATTGACCCAAAACTTGTTATACTCTGTTGCAGAGGCCCAAAGAGTATGTTATGTTTGAGCAAAAGTATGTAACAGACAGAAGAAAGCATCTCCGACCCCATAAAGTATATAAATTCTTGATCAGTATCAACAACCGAGTCGATATAGCCATGTCCGTCTGTTCGTCCTTCCGTCCGTCTGTCTGTTCGTATGAACAATCACATCTCAGAGATGGTAAATGGTAAGACAAAAACTACTTATACTTTCAGGCAGTCGGATTTGCGGGATTGGTCTATCAGTTCCTAGAGAAATGTACTTCGAAAACAGATAATGTCGGCTAGAAAAGACGTACCATACATCTTACACGTTTTATATGAGAAAAAACTTTCCTGGCAAAGACAGAATTAAGGTAAAGAAGTACTACAGAAAAATAAGAATATTGCCTACTAAAGGGCGACAAATCAGTTATCAACTTTCAAAAAAAAAAGTAGATTGATGAAATTGATTAAGATATCGGCGGGCAATTGAAGAAGACTTACAGGATAACATGTAAAATTTGTTTCATCCTTAAAGTTTATAGCGCTCCGGCATAGCTAAGGATCAAGGGGATTTTGTATTTCCAAAAGAGAAATTTCTTCCATGACTTTCTGGCTGCTTACCTCTGGAATGGGAAGATCCATCTGACAAGGGATGTGAAGAAAATTCTGGTGTCTTCATTTTCCCTGGTGGTACATAGTTCAAAGGGCAAAAAAGCGATGTGTAGGTGTTCCGCAAAGGCAATCGCTCTTTCCTTTTCAGAACGACACCAAGTCGCAGAAAGATGTATGATTGGAGCTAGTCTCTTTATGGGTCTTTTCATATTCCTGGTTGCGTTCCATAGGTTATTTAAGGGATCACCAGGTTCAGCAGCCTCGAAGTAACTCTAAAGTGACTGCCTTTGATGCACTGAGAGGACTTCCTTCAGCTCTTTAACTGCCCTGTTTAGCGCGGCTTTGTTTCTCGGGTTTCTGCTACTGTGCCAGACTCTCCTTATGCGTCTTTTCTCTGCCACTTTTTGAGAAACTTCGTCCGACCACAGATGGGTATCCCTCTTTGAGGTATTGGCTCTATTTTTCTACTTTCTGTGGTCTACTTTCTGCTAAAGCCACGAGAAGTATCGGATTTTATCGGTGTTCTTGCAGAACATCCTCCTCCGCATGGATTTTGTGGAGTAGGAACGTTGAAAAGCAGTTAATAGTTCTACCAATAGGCGTCTGAAGCATTCCACCCACTTGACCTTCCATTCCGAGAACCAGGCTTACCTCATACTTATACCACCCTTTCATTACATACAATTTCACCCCATAATATTCATAACCAGATCCTTTCAGCATTCCAAAATCTTTGTTAAAAACCACATTTTTTTAAGACTTTGGTATTTCCCGCGTAACGCAACATGAGGAAAATGTGAAAGGCTGCTTCCCGCAATCCTCCTCTTAAGACCTTTGAGCTGGTTATTAACAGAGAACTCAACCATTCCAGTGGGATCTAACGAAAATGACTTTGCTAATAAGTCTCTTGAGTTGGTCACTTGCCCAATCAATTGGGGGAAAGCATGAACTCTTACCACTTCAGCTCATCAATTGAGCAAATTGACCAACACCCAACACAAAAATCGCTGGCATTGCCAATTTGCATGTGAAATTTGCATTTCCTTCCGCAATTTCATTTGGATTTTCATTTCCATTCCCATTTTTATTTTCAATTTCGTTTTATTTTTCCGTTAGCCTTGAGCTTGGAACTCCATTCAGCAAAATTTTCGTATGAAATGCAACCAATAAACTGAGTGCAGCTGGCCAAAAGCAGATGATGAGATGATGCTGATGCACTTGTGGCCGGCGTTAACGGCGTTCCGAGAGTCTGCGCCACGGCGTTTGCACAACAATTGCCACAGTTTACAATGGACCAAGGACGATGTGCCAGGGACAATGGGACACAACAGCGGGTAAAACGAATCAAGTAAATCGACGAGGGAAACCTACTTAAGTGTTGGGTACACTGCGTTTTTTTTGGGATAAAGAGTTGATATATTCAAAGGTGCTCAAAAAAAGGATTGCCCAGGTCGTTAGGCCAATCAAAATTCCAAATTCAAACAAACAAATCAAGGTCATCGGAGGGTGGTGAAGGTGATCACCAGGTAGTTGTCCGGCTGTAAGCCCTGCACACGTGCATCAAATTGTGGGTGTGGGTCATAAACTTGGTTGCTTGTTTTTCATGAAATCTCTCACTATCTTTTGGATTCGAGGATTAGCAGGCAGGTAGACGCAAATTCCTGGAAAATTCGCGATAGCCCAAAAGTGCACTACCTGCGCCATGGCTATATAAGAACCAAGCAACTCAGCGGCAGGCCAAACAGTTCTTCAAGAAGCGTCAACCTGAACAGAGATCCGAGATCTTTAGTTAACAAAATTTATCAAATCAAAATGGGTTGCTGTTCGAGCAGTTTCAAGCTGAAATTGGATGCCAATCAAACCATGGACAGTGTGCAGTTGGGACGTGGTGGCTCCAAGCGTTCGTTTAGCAATCGACAGACCCACTGCAGCAGCGGAGTGGGCAGCACCAGTAGTTCGAGCCGCAGCATCTGGAGTCGCACGAGTGTGGAGCGACCCATATGCGATGATTTTGCCGAGCAACCCGCAGAGCTGGAGCGTTCCTGTGGCTATTTCACCTGCAGCAGTGCCGCCTCCACGCCCACCAAACGTACGCTCAGACGGACACAGGACTTAAACTCTTCCTCTGCCTCTACCACCACCACACCCCGTGTGGGCAATCTGGAATGGGAGATGTTTATGATGCAGCATGCCCAGCGCCTGATGCCCAAGACCTCCTCCCCCATCTGCCAGCGTCGCCATGGTGATGCCACCTTCGAGTTGATACCCTCGCGTTCGTATCACAAGTGGCGCAACTATCTGCAGAGCACCCCCGCCCATATGCTGCACAATGTCACCCACATACCCGAGGCCATAGCCGGACAGTTTTGCCCTACCGACTTCCCCGCCTTCAGTGATCTCGAGGAGATGGAGAGTGCGGCCAAGCGTTTCAAGGTGGACACTGCGGAATGCCAATTAATGGCCACACACACCATAAGCACAGATCTGTGAGCGAGCTCCGCTTGGAACGGAGCCCGTGTCTCAGAGAGGCAACAGGTGTGCCCAATTAATTGTGTGCAAACTTTTTGAAAAGTTTGTAACATCAAAAGAATGATACATTTTTTTTTTAATTGCCAAGCAATGTTAAACATTATTTTGTAACTTAACTTTGCTTGTAAATTTTCTACTGACATTATTTAAAATCCAATTTTAATAAAGGACAATAATTTATTGTATAATTAGCTGTTAGCGAACAACAACTACAAATACATGCAACAATTGTATTAAAAACTTAACAATTTAAAGACTTTTTTAATTACTGATTGAGGGACGGGACTCCAATGATTGTGGGAACATCATCAGCTGCAGTTCATGGAAAACTCTGGCAGTTATGCGGAAAATGCATATGCATACACCTAGAGAAAAATGGCTTCAACTACTTTAAAAGTAGGAAAAAAAGAGGAAAGCTTACTTCGTCTCGGTCTCGGAAGTTTATATACCCTTGCAGCTTGAATATTTTAAGTGATTTTCATACAACATTTAAATTTTCGCTTCGAGCTCTGCTACCTTTTTCAAAATTTCCCAAACTGACCAATAGATGGAACCTCTTTTGTGACCATTTGGCTGACAAGTTTTTTATACTTATGACAGCTATTAGATGGCCCGTCAAAGTTCGTACCGCCTTACAGTCAATGAATGTGATGATACCTTTTAGCTAAACTTAATTTAAGAGTTTTAATTCGTTTTTCGATGAGTAAAAATTGTAAAACTATTGGAGGAAATAAGGTCAATCTGATCGGTAGGAATAAAGCCATTAACGATGGTAAGCAATTGCTTGGAAAATAGTGAGCAGTTAGATCGTGGCCAGTTGAAGTTTCTTCACATTGCGCCACAGATTGGACGAGTTGAGGCAAGCGTTTATACCATCGACAGTAGTCGATCTTGAAATGACTGGCAGTGTTTGACAGAAATCGCCTGACTGTACAACTATTGCGCCTCCAAAACATCTCGGTTCATTGCGAAGGTTTTGGTTCGGTCAAGTGCTTTCAATACGCGCTTGTGCTCTATTGTGCATTCGTCCCAAACGATGACCTCGGACGATACAAAAACTTTGGCCATTGTGGAGTGTTTGGGAATGTTACATGTCGTTTGTTCAATAGTTTAAAGGTTTAACGGCAATTTTAACTCTGTATGAGCTGACTTCTCATTATTGAACTGATTGGTGTAGTTCATAGCGATCATATTTAAGTTCACGCTCCAATTCTCTATTAAAAGCGTCATCATTGATTAACAAACTGCCGCACATATCGTAACATATGTCTTCGGTCTAGACTCTAGAGCAGGGGCAGGCATATTCCTATCTCGTGTGCATACAAAAAACTTAAAAGCAGCGCTGATCCCACACACACAGTGTAAGCTGTACAAGCGCAGCTGCGTTGCGTGCTCTCCTACGCCGCGACGTAGTCGTTGCTACTAAAATTGAGAGCAATTTTTGCGCTGCTCTCACACACCAATGTAAAAATGTGAATGTATTGTTTTCCTGCCTCTGCTCTAGAGCAAAGTCTGGTTATGCATGTACTCGTTCGCCTCAATATCGGGATTTTTATACCCTTGCAGAGGGTATTATAAAATTGTGCGGATGTTTGTAACGCATTGAAGGAAGCATCTCCGACAACATAAAGTATATATATTCTTGATCAGCATGACGAGCTGAGTTCATTTAGTGTCCGTTGTCCGTCTGTCTGTTTCTATGCTATCTCCTCCGTCAGTCTTAAAGCTATCCTCACCAAACTTTGCACGAAGTCTTTTGGTACATATACGCTGCACATTTGTCGGAACCGGCCGGATCGGATGACTATAGCATATAGCTGCCATAGGAACGATCGGTCGAAAAACTAGTCTTAGTGAGAAAAACTTTTTTGTTTATAATGGAAACGCCTCCAAAGTATGTATTTCTTAGTTTACTATCCTTTCCCATGATTTCACTAAGTTTGGTCGAAATCGGATGACTATAGCATATAGCTGCCATAGGAACGATCGGTTGAAAAACTAGTTCTAGTGAGAAAAACTTTTTTTTTTTTTTGAAAACGTCCTTATCATTAGCTTACATTTATTTTATAGACTTTTACACAATTCTACAAAGTTTGGTCGAAATCGGATGACTATAGCATATAGCTCCCATAGGAACGATCGGTCGAAAAACTAGTTCTAGTGAGAAAAACTTTTTTTATGAAAACGTCCTTACATATACTTACACTCACAGTTTGGCTCGACTATAGCATATAGCTCCCATAGGAACGATCGGTCGAAAAATTAGTTCGAATGAGGAAAACTTTTTTGTTTATAATGAAAACGTCCCTTTTATATTGCATATTCTTATTTTATATACTTTAACACATTTCTACAAAGTTTTATTAAAATCGGATGATTATATAGCTGCAGTATGAATGATCGGTCGAAAAAGAAGCTCTAGTGAGAAAAACTTTTTGTTGTTTAAATGGGATCGCCTCCAAATTTCGTAATTATCAGTGTATTATGCTTTTCCATGATTTCACCAAGTTTGGTCGAAATCAGACATCTATATAGTATAGATCCCATAGAAAAGTAAGGTCCAAAAAGTAGTCTTAGTTAGAAAAACTTTTTTGTTTTCAATGGAAGCTGCAAAGGTATACAAAACTTCCGCCGAGCCGAAGTTAACTTTCCCCTATTTTCTTAAGAGCTAGAACCAAACTTTGGATTTGGGTTTTCGTGATCGTTATTCAATTCAGTTTACGTAGAAACAAATTTGGCTTGAATTGGTTAATTAAAGTGGCTTAGGGACCTAGAAATATGAACAAACTTCGTCCAACACACGTTTATGCAAATTTCTCCTAAGCCTGACCCTCTGGGGGAAAACGGACAGTTTATTTGAGTTCAGCGCATGAAAATACATTTGGAATGTTTGCTATCTTCGTTGGTTAAATAGTTGACTTTTTTTGTAAGCTTGTGTAATCAACAGAAATCAACTAAGATTGCTTAGGTTGCAAGAATTGCCAAGGTTGCTTAGACAGTACTGTTTCAAAGGCCTCCCGGCCCATTTTATCAATTAAGTTACATAGGTAAACCTTCAAACACCTTCAAAACGGAGCTTAAAATAGCACTAAGGAAGTTTTGCAGTTCTCAAGTCTTTATTCTCCGCATAGCTGATATAAATAGGAATTTTCATGGCTTGATGGTGTGACAGCATTGAAGTTTATTGATGAGATGCGCCGGGAGGCCTTCGAAACAGTACTGTCTAAGACAAATATAAAATTCTAAAAAAGTCCTAGAGCTTCAAATTGCATTTAAGGTTACATTTTGTTGAGCTTTTCAGTTTTTAAAGGGTTCTTGTTGTAAATAGTAACATTTTGCTTGACCACTGATTCAGTACTGAAATCAGAGCTGATTTGGAAATAGTCATATGAACATAGTACTGAAGAAACTCATGATCTGTAACTATTTCGAAAAAAACTAAGCCTAACTTACAAATTTTTACATCTGTAGCCACCTTCAAAATTGCCAGATCTAGCGACTAAATAGCAATGGAAAAACTGATTTTTAATTAAATTTTTTAGCCAGTATTTTCTAAGTGTTTTTGGAAAAGACTTTTACACACATCGAATTTAATTGGAAAGTGTTTAAACATCCCGCAGGTCAAACGGTTCCCAGTTTGAATTGTAGGCCACCTAAATTATACGTTATTTAATTGGATTCCATTCTCGATTATCTTGTTAGATTTGTTGTGTTTAGCCATTGCAATTGGCATATCCCGTTGTCAACATTGCATTAATTATTGCACAATTATGAAGGCATTTTGTATAAATTTATAATGAATATTTACGCTGCACGCAACAGAACGGAAGGCAAAGAGAATGCCTGATTGGGTTATTTATATAAACACATATAGGCGATGCTATGTATGACCAAATTTAAGGGGCACCTACCCCCCCAACCATGTATTTGATTTTGCTCTGTGGTTTTTGTGTAATCAAATTAGCAAATTAAATTTAAGCCATTGTATTTTGTGGCAAGCAGTCAGTTGAATCGCTCGAATATATCAATTAAACAGTAGAGAAATATTTTCGCATAAATAAAAGATTATTAAAAATATTTATAAAAAAAAAAAACTTTCCTCATGATCTTCCCATACCGGGAATTGAACCCGGGCCTCCCGGGTGAGAGCCGGGTATCCTAACCACTAGACAATATGGGATAGGTGATAACGTTCGGACAAAGCTCATACATACAGCGCTGGTGCTATAAATAGATATTTTCATTGGGATTTATAAATACAATAATAGGGGCCGGTTTTCCGTCTTCTACAAATAACAGAGCAAATTAGGAGCTTATCTAAAAGATGAGAAATCGGCCCTATGTATACTCAAGTACATAAGAGCACTGAAGTTGACTGCACTGACTATCAAATATTGCGTACCTTTGATTTTATGAGCATTTGTTCAGTTCCATTTTTATGCAAAAATTAGCGTCCTTAAGACCTTCAGGATCTAAAATTGTAGGTGAAGCTACTGATAAATAAAATAAACACTTCTGCTCATCACTTTCACTTTCGTTTACTTATGGACGAGTTCCAAATTTCAAGCAAGCTGAATCATAAAACATAAATTTAGTGTACTAAAAAGCCAAATACCATAAATTTCAATTGTTATGAAGTGCAGGAGCAAGAGTAAAGCCAAAAATTGTAGTTGAAATCAAGGACGATTGGAAAATATAGGTGTTAGGGGTAGCGAAGGCTTTAGACATCTCAATTGTGGGTGGCTCATTTCCTGACACCCAACCATAAGCCTAATCGGGTGAAAATGATAAACAAGTTTATGGCAATTGCTCTGCTTCGTTTCGTATCCATAAGCAAAATATGTATCAAAACAGTAGACATCTGTAAGAGCACGTGCACTTACGGTGCACCAACCACATTGCTTACCTTGAATAGAAGAAGTCGATCTAAGGCGAATATGTCTCAGAGCTATAGGAGAGATTACTAATTGATATCAAGCAAAAAAACAGGTGCTTTGGCAATGCACGGTCACCATGTCAAAAATCTATAAATTCTTTCAAAGTTGCAAACAGTGTTTTTGGGGCGACCGGACCCATAACCTGACAAAACTTTGTAGAATTGATTAAGAGTATATAAAATAAGTATATGTTTTCATTGACACCAAAAAAGTTTTTCTCACTAGAACTAGTTTTTCAAACGATCGTTCCTATGGTAGCTATATGCTATAGTAATCCGATATTGACAAAACTTTGTAAAATTGTGTGAAAGCATACCAAATGAATATATTCCGATTTAAAGGACATTTCCATTGAAAACCAAAATGTTTTTCTAACTAAGACAACTTTTCAGACTATACTTTTCTATGACAGCTATACTACATAGATGGATAGTAAACTAAGAAATACGAAGTTTGGACGCGTTTCCATTGAAAACAAAAAAGTTTTTCTCATATATGTACCAGAAGACTTCGTGCAAAGTTTGGTGGGAACAGCTTTAAAACTGACGGAGGTGATAGCATAAAAACAGACAGACGAACATACGGACGGACGGACAGACGGACAAGGCTAATTGAACTCAGCTCGTCAAGCTGATGAAGAATATATATACTTTATGTGGTCGGAGATGCTTCCTTCAATGCGTTACAAACATCCGCGAACGGCCATATATGTATATGTAATGTAATGTAATATAAAATAAAAAACTCTCTCAATCTCTTGGCTTTTGCGCTTCTAATTTTCGCACAAGAGAAAGGGACCTACAGTTTAACGCCGAATCCGAACGGCAGTTTCAGAAGCTTTTGCATGGCTAATTACTACAAGGCTGGCGCCAACAGCAGAGAGGAGTGACCGGGTGTAAAGTTTATTCAAAGAAAAAACTTTTCATTAGATGTTCCGAGGCGGAATCGAACCCACGACCTCTTGCACAGCGGTCGCGCACACTAGCCGCTGAGCCACGCGGCCACAGTTTGGTATATCAGCTGGAATTAGAGGTTCGGTTACGCTTTGGTTGTCCTCTAAGGGTAGTGCAATGCAAGGCTTTTTGTCTACTTTATTTTCCCAATTCAATTTTCTAAATTTATTAACACCTTACGTCATCAAAGTCGTTGATGAAATCAACCGAATCGACCCGTTTTTCTTAGCAGTTTCGCACATGATGATGGGCAGTATTTTACTTAGTTTGTGTGGCTTTATACATATGTGTTTTAAGTTATATACAATCTTCAACAAGTACGGAATATTTTAGCTATACTATTAGAAAATTTGGATAATTGTTTTCCTAAGTGGATGAAAACGCCCGGAAAAGTTAGTTTGGGAAGAATCTTTCAATCATCCGGTTTACTTGAATCTCGGTTTCTAAGCGAAGTACGCAAAATAATTGGACACTTATCTTCCCTATGCAAATATGTATTTTTTATCCGATTGACCTGAAACTCGGGCTGTAAGGATAATATGCCAAATAATATTAGACGTGATGTTCAAAAATCAGCCCCCAGGATAATTCTGCATGTAAAAAAAATATCGTTACATAAATCGAAATAAACAAGCAGGCCTGGAAATTTAGGACAAATCAAGCAAACCTTGTGTCGAACAGCAAACTTATTATTCATTGATACGTCGTGCACCAGTACGTTACTGTCTCCCATTGGGGTTGGTCCTAACGGCTTGATTTATTCTTTATTTTTTTTCAATTATTTTCACAAACCTGCTTCTATATTCGACAAGCTCCAAACGGATTAACTTACAATTATATCTTGAAAATTTGGAAAAAGGAATTAGTTTATTCCGTTCCCTGGTCTCTGTATTATTGCACTTTGTTTAAGTGTTTAAGTTTAACCATGGCAACAGTGAAAAAGTCTTTTTTTTTTACTATGTTCCTTCATCTGTTCCTTCATCGACAAATTCTAGTCTGGGATTCTTCAAAAGTTGACGAGCCAGCCAAAGAAAAGGCTTCTCATAATTATAACACGACTTGGCCGATACATCATAGTACTGCAAATGGTATACCATTTGACGTGCCGTCACTTTACGATCCTTTTTATCGGCCTTATTCCCGCACAGCACTATGGGAATTTTTCACAGGTGCGTAACAAATCATGATGCAAGTTGGACACCATATCGTTAGTAATTCGCGAGGTAACATCAAACATGATGATGGCACACTGACTCTTAATATAATAATTATCACGATCATCCCAATATCTTATCCCTGGAGTAGTGTTCCATACATTGAGTTGTATAAAAGCATATCACATTAATAATCGCCGAGGCTAGGAGCGCTAACATTAACAAGAAATAAAGTCGGTCAAGCCCGACTATAACAAACACTGCACCTGTGACGTGTTGCCCATCACCGTTGCGACCGGTGCTGCCCATAATTGTTTGTTTTCCTTATAACTCGACTATCGTTCATCCGATCCTTACCATTCCTTTGGCAGATCGATAAATAATCCTGATTACTAAATATGTCCAGAAAGAACGAATTTGCGGGGGCGGGAGGGGCGTGGCAAAAATTAAAAATTAACTTCATCTGCCAGCCAAAGTAAGAAGTTTTTATCCCATATGTACATGTCAAACCTCTATCTCTTACTATCTCTGAGATCTCTTTGCTCACACGGACAGTCGGACACTTTTGCACAAACTTAATATACTCTCTGCACCTTTGGTACAGAGTATAAAACCAAAAAAAGAGTGGGTTTAAATCACAAAACTTTTAAAAAAGTGAAACTCAGAACATGCTTAATAAAGTAAATTTGTAATAATCGGTATAATAATAAGTAATAATTGCAGCTTCCAATGAAAACAAAAATGTTTTTCTAACTAAGACTACCTTTTGGACCTTACTTTTCTATGGGATCTATACTATATAGATGTCTGATTTCGACCAAACTTGGTGAAATCATGGAACAGCATAATACACTGTTAATTACGAAATTTGGAGGCGATCCCATTCAAAACAAAAAAGTTTTTCTCACTAGAACTTCTTTTTCGACAGATTATTCATACTGCAGCTATATGCTATAGTCATCCGATTTTTATACAACTTTGTAGAAATGTGTTAAAGTATATAAAATAAGAATATACTAATAAAAATGTCGTTTTCATTACAAACAAAAAAGTTTTCCTCACTCGAACTAGTTTTACGACCGATCGTTCCTATGGCAGCTATATGCTATAGTCATCCGATTTCGAACAAACTTAGCGAAAACATGGGAAAAGATACTTTGGAGGCGTTTCCCCCATCACATCGTAAAGGTACTTTTTTGATACCCACCATTTTTTCACCCCAGCCTGATATTTTGAAAAAAGGATCCTTTTTATGAAGTCTATATATCATTAACCGTTTAGAATTTTGTTTTTATATCTTTTGCAAAGTTTTAGATATATACAAGAGGAAAAATACTTTAACCGACAGGCCCAAAAAATGGCGTCTAATGCTTTACAACTTGAAAAATATCGGAAAAACGGCAGTTTTTTCAGGTTTTTGGCAGAAACGGCCAGCATACATGCCAGCTTCATACGGTCTCCACTTCAAACCATTTCGGTACCCTGAAAGTGATATTTTATATACAGCCACAAGTTAGTACATTTCGTTTTGTATTAGCGGTTTCGGTCTATCATCTTCAATATCAGGCACGTAATAGACATTTTGAAAATCGTTTTTATCGGTAAAACCAGCGTTGGCTGTCCATGTGGACACATCATCCGAACTCGGAGGCTAGGGCGTTTCGGCACCATTAGGCATTGAAACTGGAAGTATGCCAGTATAAGCGGCCATATATTTTGTGCATTTCAACGCTGGCTTATTTACCTTTAACGAAACAATTAATGCATGAGTAGCCTTTGGATTCGACCTGCCTTTTTGGGTCTTTTATCCACACCGTGTTCGCTGCCAGGCATTTTCTTGCCTCGTCGGCCCATTGTTCCGGCAGTAAATGACAAACCTCCGATTCGATTGGTCATCCATTGTCCCCGGCCACAGATACCCTGGCCTTGGCCAGACTGAGTTATACCTCAGCCTTAGAAACTACCTTACAGATGGCGCCCGAGCAGGGACTTCATAAAACTCAATTTTCTGCCTAGTCGATAATACCAATCCAAAAAGTGGCCGTAACGATTGCCGCACACTGTATTTGGCGTATAGACTTCACCGCTTGGATCAACCTCATCGAAATAACGTGTATAAGTAAGCTTAAATTTCGGAGAAATCACACAAATTCTTCGTATCACTTTTTGGCACTATATGGCCGCAAAAAAGAAAGATTATCACCTTATGAGACCTGTTCTTATGAAGCTGATACATGTCCAAAGCATGTCTCACTCTTGTTGTTATGGGATAAGCTCGCACATGAATGGTAAAAGATTTGCTTAAGAAATCACAGTAGTTTAGCCGTTTCCGCCAAAAAAAACATGAAGAAATTGTAATTTTTTCGATATTTTTCAAATTTGAAGCACTAGAGATGCCATTTTTTTTGGGTCAGTCGATTAAGGTATTTTTTTCCTCTTATATATATCTATAACATTGCCAAATTCCAAGCGATATATGATATATGGACTTCATAAAAAGGGTTATTTTTTCAAAGTTTCAGGTTGGGGTGAAGGAATGGTGGGTATCAACAAAGTACCTTTACAATGTGATGGGGCCAAGTCCTTTGGGGATTTTTTTAGTATCGGTATTTACTTCAAGAATATCGGGGTCCTAAAGCGTAACCAACTTATGAGTTGCACTGTGTAATCAAAGAATTTACTTTTTATTTTCAATTTCTTGAAATACTCTCTCTTTTCAATTACTTATATTCACTCCCCTCGCCTATAAATCATGGTAAGTAAGCGAATACGTCCCAGAATATAGGGCCTCAGCTAAAGTATATTGATTTTAAATCACCTTCCTGCGCCCACCATGAGGTTAACCCCTTATCTATCACATCGAGTGGCAAGTGTCTAAGGGCTACTTACCTATGTACGAGTACGTGTACATCCAATGTCCAATTTCCACATCGTTGCTGACAAGTTTCTTCTGCTCGCTATTTTGAATTGTCATTCCTAGGACTGGCGGGGAAGCAGTTTGCATTTCTGAGTTGGCATAATTCCGTCAATCAATAAAAATCACTAAGCCAAAGAGTCTCAGTCAAATTCTGATTCCAAAAACTACGTGTGCGGCTTTGTTTCGAGAGCTGTCAGACTGCAAATTGTCTAATTGAGGCAGCTAGGGTTAAGGTAGGGGTAGCAGGTGCAATAAGTTGATTATTGCAAAAGTTTTTGCACAGGTGCAAATGAAGGGACCAAAAAGTAAATAGTCTGCAACAATTTAACAAATTTAATGTTCCCCATGAACTTTCTGTAACGGTAAACTGGCTTGCTCCGGGCACACACACACACACACACACACAAAAAGTGATATAGAATTATTAACTTTTTGGGGAGGCAGCAATAAAAAGAACCTGCCTCCAGGGACTTTGGTTTGCCTTCTCTCTCTATTGTCATAAATAGTAAATGGAGCTATATTTTTATGGAATTTATGCGTAAAGCTGTTTGACACTTGATTTAGGGGGCTTTAAGGAATTGCATTTTGAATTTCAATTAAATGAAAGGGTAAAAACGAAAAGCGAAAAGCACTTTGATATATGGCCAATCAAATTCCACACACATATTCCGCTTCCATCAGTTTATCAAATTAATCAAATGAAAGGAAAAAACTTTGCCATTGACTTTGTGTGGGTATGATAAATGGTAAACATCCTTTTCCCTGATGGAACTTCAATTAATATGTTGACATTTGTGGTAAAGCATAGGAGCTGTCAGTTCACTTATGGCTAATGCTTCTCAAGCTTAAGTCTCTTGGTTGCGGTTAGGCAGTATGGCAAATACATAGTCAATACATAGTTGGTAAAATCTTTAAGTTTTACTAAGCCTGTGCATAAAAGCTCACAAGAATGCCATACAATTCAATTCTAAATTTTTAACAAATAAAAGAGAAAACTTGTATGTATCTAATACTAATGAATTGTAATCAATTGAATTGAAAAGGTTCCGGAATGGACATTTCTCGTCAACTTTGGCATTCAATAATTCGAATAAGCTCTCGGCCTTCTCTTAAATGGACACTAGACTTTCTTTTTATTCCAGGATGCAAGTTTTATAGCTGACCGTACCTAGTTCTTAGTTCATTGCTTGTACCTATCAGTACCGAATAACTACTTATGCCCGATTTCTCAATATGCGGTTGGTCAACTTGACAGGCAGTTTAACCGAAATTGCGTGCTTCTCATGCTGTGTGTGGCACCACCGGGATTACCGCTGCTCGAGCACTGGTTAAAGTTAACCGCGAGTTTACAGCCGATGGAATTATCGATATATTTTATCGGTATACAAACAGCAGAATCCAACATTTGATTTGCTTATTAAATTATTTGCTTCCACAAAATGTTTACATCAGAGTTTTAGTTAAAGCCTTGACTTCAGTTGCGATTGAATTTATTGTGACTAGGACTCATGGCGGCGCAGCGTTCTTATGCATGTGGCAACTTTCTTATCACTGCAGCTGACTTCTGTGTAGTCAGCGTTCCTTTGTAAGCCGTGCAGGTAAACAAGTGTCCCCAGCATATTGCTTTTGATTCATCGCAATCAGTTTTAATAAAATTTTCCCAAAAATATTACCAGCAGCATTCAATAACATTAAAAAATCCCTAACAAAAATACCTGATTTGTTGACCGTGTCTTGGTCACCCCCCTAATGCAGCAATAGGAATTTATCGCTATCGGATGAAACTGCTGCTGAGAAAACCAAATGACTTGACCGCTTGTCAACTGGAGGAACAAATTTGACCGGCGGTTGGCCAACCGGACCTTTGAAATCGGGCCTTAAACAGATATTTTATTCTATTTTCTCAACTTGTTCGCATTTAAACACTCTATTGTTTTTGTCTGGTTTTGGAATTTTATAAAAAGTTTATTTTTGGGGCCTTAAGAGGTAAGTAAGAGGAGAAATTACAGAAACTGAGTTTTTTATATGACCATAGGACGCGTAGATCGATCGAATCGCTCTAACTACAGTGGGCCAAAGAATCACATTGAGATGCTCTTATTTTTACAAATAGCCGCCAAAGTCAATCTGTTTTAATTTTACTAACGTGTAGATTTATTATTTTACCTCTATTTTTGCGGCTTTAAAAATTGGTAACTGTGTACGCGATCACTTCTTTGGTTAACGACTTCTCCCCTCGTTCTTTTTTTTTATTCTCCTTCGACTCCTTAAATCTCTCAACCTTAGCTAGTATAACACCTTTTTATTTGATTACGTATACAATTTTTTGTATCGCTTATTCCGCCGTTGACCGTCTTTACACATTTCTAATTTCGAGTTATTACATCCAAGTTTTTGTTTGAACCAATCTATTTGGTCTAGCTAATCTTTTAAATATTGAAATTTTTTATAGTTAATAGTTAAAGCTCACCTAAAGTGTTTTTAATTTTGCTTCAATATTTGAAATATTTACTCTTCGACCATTTCGAAATTGAATTTCTAGAGAAATTGTGCTGGCTTCGTCCATAATGATTTCACTTTAAAAGCTGTTCTCCTGGCTAAAGTTGGATTAAGATGAAAAAGCTTGACAGACTAATGAAGTATCGCCCTCAGGACGCAACCAATCGATTAGCAAATTCCAAAGAAGAAATGTTATCTAATGACAGGCATATTAAGAGGTCGGTGGACAATTGCTGAAGGTGTGCGGAATCACATGTTTTAAAATGGTTGGGTGCTACATAAATCCGGCATTGATAAAGATTAGTCGTAGCAATTCGATTAAAATTCCAAAAATTTGTACGTCTTGTGACTCGTCAGTGAACTGTACGAACCAACGTTTTGGTTTTCGGGTTCGTTTGCCGGTGGTTCGGGTTCACGGTTCTGATTAAGTTGAACTTGTCTTTTGTATTGGCTGTTCTTCCTATAAACTTAAATTAACTAAGTTTTTTCTTATATGCTGAATTCCTATTGTACCCACGCTCCTCCCGATTGCTAACTCACATAAACCGCCACAACGCGACCCCGCCAGATTTGTTAACACCGCACTCTAATACTTGATCAAAACTGTTGCAAAGAGCGGCGACAAATACAAGTGTCAAAAAACCAAAGGGCGTACGTTTATACGAACATTCTGGAAAATGGCAAATTTCCAAATCTAAGTTTTGTTACAAGATGACTACGTATGCTTTGGTTTAGGATCGTGGTTTGATCCGAATGCCCCTTTCTTGAGTTCGTTTTTGCGCGCACGTTACCGTTTTTTGTTGTCCAAAAAACTTTTTCGACCCGAGAACTAACCGTCTCTCTCTTGAATTCCTGCTCACCACCTTTTTTGTTCTTTACTCTCATCGTTACGTTTTGTTGACTAATAAAGTCTTTTACGTTTGTATTGTTGTGCGTAGTTCAGCCACACACAAAAAAATAAAAAAAACTGTGAGCCTCTACTTAGCCCGATCGCCTTGTTGTTTCAACGAACACTCCCCGAAACCTTTCTTAAACGTTTTTGTTTTTTAGTATGTTAGGGCAGGGTTCTAGTGTTTGGTTGTTTTTATACCCACAATTTTTGTTTTGTCGTTCTTTTCTTGTTTTTTTCTCTCTTTGCTCACCTACTCACATCACACCCTCCAGTTATGACCTTTTAGATTACCCCTATACAAACAACCCAAAACTTACTTGGAGCCGTTCAAATGTTGTCCTCTCTTTTTGTTGATTTTCGTTTTCTGCATTTTAAATGGTTTTGATTTGTGCCACCACGGTGTGGCCCTCACCTGCCTTCTCCTTCCGTGCACCCCCCAACACCCTTTGACGCACACATCCGTTTTTGCCCCTCTCCACGTCCTCCTTCTCTTAACACCCAACAACTTTACTCACCCTTGTTTGTAAACTTTCTTTTGTTCTGCCCTGCCTTACGTTTTGTTTTTGTATTGCACCGTATACATATAGAACACCACGTCTCCCTAATAAAAACCGCCTTCTGATGAAACTACATGTGTTACCCTTTCTTCAGTATTGAGTGGCTGCACCGTTTTCTATTCACTCCTACTTCTCTTTTTTGGGTGTTTATGAATAAGTTTTTCAATATTCTCGTCGCGCTTCTACTTAATCAAACTTTAGCCAGGAAATCCTGAATCTTGCAACCTATAGAATGGGTTGGTTTCTTTGAAATTCCCTGCATAGTGCTCACTTTTGTCCCTTTTCTCCAATTTAAAGCTTTCTAGCTCTTACCGCTTAAGTAAGTAGTTGTAGCTTTCATCATATTTTAAATGTCAAACTCAGTTCTATGCATAATATGAACAAAGTGATGCAAGTTTACGCTTCGCTTACTCTTGTGGGGAGTATGCAAGCAAGCTCACTCATGCTCATGCCTGATTTAGATGAACATTTGTAGTTTATTTGTAAGTAGTTTCATCTTTAGGTTAATTTTTTTCCCACTTTCAAATAAAACCGCAGTTCAATTATCACACAAAATTTTGATTGCGCAATTTATGAAATTATTCAATTATTAAAATTGATTTGTCAATATTTCAGCATAAGCAAAATATTTGTATACTTGAGGCCAAAACTTGTTAACTTCTGTTAACCCAAATGAAATATGCAAGCTCTGTTAGCCCGGGTGAACTTTAAAGTGGCTACCGGGACAGTATTATGCATAATTCAAGCACCCTAATGGCAGCCGCAGTCGTTGCTCGCCGGTGCAAGGTGTTTGCTTGACTCTCTGGTCCATGACAAACAACAATGCAAGTACAAACACTATTTCAAGAGGTCTCAAGGAGCAGCAGCAGCCAATTGTTTGACATTCAAGTGTGTGCTGCGAAATGGGAACACGGAATTGTGCTAACAAAAGAACACATAAATCCCGTTTCGTAAGCCGCTCTAATTACAATCGGCAACACTGGCGAGTGCTACAATTTAGGTGAAACGATCCATGGATTTATCTAATGCCCGCGCCCAGAATCCCACTTGAATGTCGCGTGCTTTGCGGTGTGAAATCTGGCCAAGATTAAGCCACAGATTAAGCCGTTTTTATGGGGAAAAACTCTTGGACTGAGTTTTCCTTCCATGTAGGCGTTTAGCGTGAAATCCTTATCCAGGATTAGCTCATGTTGCGGTTTAATGCAGCTGTGTCCTGAAACCATAAGCCATTTAGCGCCCTGATGAATTTATGGCCATCTTAAAGCCCCGCAGGCTGTTGTTGTCCTTTCGTTTCTGTGTTTTTTTATGCTATTGATTTTCTGTGTACTGAAAAAAAGAAAAAAAAAAACCCCAAATGGGAAAACTCCCAGAGATCCCAAGTTGATGGATAGTTTGGTTGATTGACAATGGCACGAGTTGTGCGAAACCTAAAACCAAAAATATGAAGAAAAAAATTCAGCATAAAACATTTTTTTGTTTAATCTTAATTCAATTATGAAATAATCTAGATAAAATAATGGAGTCGAATGGGCAATACTTTGTAATGAAGAATGAAATGCTGTTGCTTTCTGAGCAAATTTCTTCAAGATATGCTAAGATTATAGCCGTAAGGGCTTAGTACTCACTTGGGCTAAATCAATTCCTATGGACATCAACTCCATACAACAGGATGGGTTTTGGAATGCGTTCGGAAAACACCGACTAGTCTTTCCGCTGGGTTTTATACCCTTTGGAATGTTCTTGGGAGCTGTCAACTTGTGCGGCAGAAACAGCTGATTGAATTCCGATTCCAAAAAAAAAAACAAATCACCGCTGAAAACAGGAGGTGGCCATGGAGGTTGCCATTGAGGTGGACCTGGACGCGGTGGTGGTGGACCTGAACCGGTGGTCTTAAACAATTTTTTCTGCTTTTAGAAAATACCTTTTCTATTATTAAGAAAAATTTGTCTCTAAATAAGAAAAAAATTTTATTTTAAGAAAATTGTTTTCTATGATTCAGATAGAGATTCTTATTCTAAAAAAAGTAGCCCTTTGGTTAAGAAAAGCTTTCCATTATATTTAGAAATTATTTTTCTTAATTTTAGGGTGAGTCGCCTTAGGACGGATTTCAAAGGCGAATTTCTAATTTTAAGGGCTAATTTGGGACTTTTTTTTATGAGTGTAAATACAGAACTGTGTTCACCAATCAACTCAGATTTGGGCATATTTACCTTAAGTCAACATAGCTTCGATTAAATTAAGGATTTGCGAGGTATCAAATTGTACACACAAAGAAATATGAGTTAGGGAAAGGGGGCAGACGCATAACTGTAAACAAAAGCCTATCAAAACAATGTGTGTGTGTTTGTGCTTTAGGGACTGTGTCAAAATCACATTAGATGCTGTTAACTTTTGCCAGTTCCTTTTTTTTTTTTGGTCAATTTGTTTGTTTGCGCACAAATTGATTGATTGCTATTGATGCGTGATTTGTCCTTAACCCTGCCACAATCACACACACACAGACACAGACAAATTCACACATTGTCCTTGTCCCTTATCTCTTTTGTGGTAATCGGGCGACTCGCTCGACTGAGATTTGTGGTCAAACCCGAAAGGATTTTCTTTTCACAAATCCACTAAATTACACAAACACACACACACACACACATACAGACATAACAAATATCAAAGTGAAATATATTAAGTTTTGCTTACTCTTGACTTTTATAAACTTTGCAATCAGCACTCATCACTTATCGATTGCGGTAATGTTCAGTTTGTTAGGAAATTTTAATTAAACTAGGAAAAATTTAAGATATTTTATTTGTCGTTTAAACGTTTTTGGGGCATCAAATAATGAAGTGCATATTTCTTGTCTGTCCATTTTTCGACTTTGGGGTGGATATTTTTTATGTGTGGCTTTGAAAATAAGTTTGAAGCTAATTGAACGGGAACTTAACTTTTGTTACAACCTAAATCAACAATTTTCCACACAGTGGGGAAATTTTCCGGGCGAACGGTAAATTTCCATATGAAGCTTTGAAAATTAGCTTGAACTTGATCAGATAAAGAACAAAAACGTTTTACATAACAGTTTTCTGCGAATTTTCCACATTTAACAAAACGGGTTTCCACAATCAGATATTAGAATTGACTTTCAGCATAAGATGGAACTACTTTGAATGATACTGAAATTGAGCATCCTATCTCTTATGGTTGAGGCAGTACGACAGTCACCAGTGAGTCAATTAGTCAGGTTGAATTCTTTTATAGAAATGTATGTGTAATTTTCGATATCTTATCTTATGGTTTTAGACGTTCTTTACACCGGAACAATTGAATAGTGTTGTCAATTTTATTATTGATAGTATTTGTAGACGTCAAACAGGCTTTTGATAGAGTATGGCAAGATAGCCTTCTGCGCAAGACTAAAAGTTTACTTGCTCCCCAACTCTTCGGTCTTGTGCAAAGTTTCCTTCAGGAGAGAGCTTTCTCTGAGATCCTTGACGGAGCTGAATCAAGCGTAAGGTCTATAAGAGCAGGTTATCCTCAGAAGAGTGTACTTGGAGCAGAGTGTACAATGATAGGTAAGCCTATGGGAGATTCAGTTCCTATCGAGAGCCCTCAAGATCGGCTCCTTGCTACCTTTGCGGACGACACGGTCTTTATGACAAGAGACTCCTGCATATATAGTACTACGGATATCATCCAGCAATATCTATTCCGTTTTTGCAGATGGTCCAAGCGTTGGAACATTGCTCTGAACATCCGTCTTAGACGGGTTTTACACGGAAATGCAAACTTCATGAAGTTTTTGAAAAAGCTTTACACCTTTACACCTCTTTCCTACAAATGAGAGCTTTATCATGCAGTTTGCTTCACCGTGTAAGTCCAGTCTAAGAAAGAAAAGTAGTGTTAATGCGTTCCTCTCTAAACCACTTTCGTACGAGCAAGAACATATCGAAAAGTATTTTGTTGTAGTATTTTGAGAATATTTTTAGAGCGAAGCTCTTTTACGGACGGTCGAGTGGGGGCAAATCCAGAAATCGATTGTCTTTGCGACAGATTTCTTTTGCTCCTCTTTTGACTTTGCAAAGTAAGCAGCTTTGGTCTTTGCCAGACAGGCTTAGCAGCAGGTGGTTTGTGAGAGGTGGAGGTGGGTTAGCGGTGACCAATCAGTGACCGAACAGTGACCAAAACAGTGACCGAAACAGTAATCAAAACAGTGACCAAAACAGTGACTACAACAGTGACTAAAATAGTGACTAAAACAGTGACTAAAATAGTGACCAAAACAGTGACCAAACAGTGACCAAAACATTGACCGAAAAGGTGAACAAAACAGTGACCAAAATAGTGACTAAAACAGTGTCTAAAATAGTGACTAAAGCAGTGACTAAAATAGTGACCAAAACAGTGTTTTAAACAGTGACCAATCAGTGACCTAACAGTGACCAAAACAGTGACTAAAACAGTAACTAAAAAATAGTGTCTAAGACAGTGACCAAAAAAAGGAACTAAAACAGTGACTAAAATCGTGACCAAAACAGTGACCAAAACAGTGACCAAAACAGTGACTAAAACAGTGACCAAAACAGTGACCAAAACAGTGACCAAAACAGTGACTAAAACAGTGAACTAAAACAGTGACTAAAATAGTGTCAAAACAGTGACCAAACAGTGAACAAACACCAAAACAGTGACTAAAACAGTAACTAAAATAGTGACTAAAACAGTAACTAAAATAGTGTCTAAGAGAGTGACCAAAACAGTGACTAAAACAGTGACCAAACAGTGAACAAAACAGTGACTAAAACAGTTACTAAAAAGTGACTAAACAGTGACTAAAACAGTGACTAAAATAGTGACTAAATAGTGATTAAAATAGTGACCAAAACAGGACCTAAAACAGTGAACAATCAGTGACCAAACCAGTGTCCGAAACAGTGAACAAAACCGTGACAAAACAGTGACTAAAATATTGACCAAAACACTGTTTAAAACAGTGACCAAACAGTGACAAAACAGTGACTAAAACAGTGACTAAAACAGTGCCTAAAACAGTGCCCAAACAGTGACTAAAACAGTGACCAAACAGTGAACAAAACAGTGACCAAAACAGTGACTAAAACAGTGACTAAAATAGTGACTAAAACAGTGATTAAAATAGTTACTAAAACATTGATTAAAATAGTGACCAAAACAATGTCTAAAACAGTGACCAATCAGTGACCGAACAGTGACCAAAACAGTGACCAAAACAGTGACCAAAACAGTGACCAAAACAGTGACCAAAACAGTGACCGAAACAGTGACTAAAGCAATGATCAAAATAGTGACCAAAACAGTGACCAAAACAATGACTAAAACAGTGATCACATCAGTAACCAAAATAGTGAACAAAACAGTGACCAAAACACCAACTTTAATGTACCCAAGTTTTTGAAGGGACGATTTGCCGATAGTATCTGTGAAAACACAATGAAATTGAGCAGGCGTCCCTAAGAGATCGTAAAATCGGTAGTTCTATAGTCCCGAATGCGAAGACTTTGCCACCAATACATTACTTAATTGTGTAATATCTACACTCAAAAAAATCATAGAACTATTTGGGAACTCTTGTTTTAAAGCTAAGAAATAGTTTGACTCTATTATTTCATAGTTGTTCAAAAACGAATGTTGAATTTTTAAAAAATGACATTAAATGGTCAAATGGAAAAATGCAGCAGCCATTTCTTTGGTTAAAGTTGGAAAATTTAACAAAATATATGCTACGATTATTACAAAATTACTTCATAAAGCGTGTTCTGAATTTCACCCTTCCAAAATTTTGTGATTTAAAATCGGTTTTGGAATAGATGTGGTCCCTAAGTCAAAACTTTCTAAGTGATTTTAGAACAAGTGTATATTTTTTGCAAGTATTGTAATTTCAAGTTGTCCCTCGGAAAGAGTTTCGCACGTACTACAGTACTTTGGTCTTAGTTTTCTGTTCGATGTTGAGATCAAACACATTATAGTAGGTTTGATATTTTTGGTAATATTTTTTTTGTTATTTTAGGCTTTCTTTTCTTTAAGTTTTAGTATTTTTAAGAATTTTTTAAACATTTTTTGGTATTTTTTCAGTTTTTACTTGTTTGCTTTTTTGCATAAAATGTGTACATTTTGCTAGTTTCTTATACCTTTATCTGCATTAAACTTAAACAAGCCACTTCTTAGGACTCACCCAACTCTTTGTCTCTTAATCTCTCACATAACCTTACCCAACTATTCCCCCTGAACCCTCATCACCAATTTTCAGAACACAAAAACAAACCACAAAATCCCTGCCGATTTCCCAATGGATTAAGCCACGTGCAAATTCCCAACAATCGATTTGAAGCAACTTTATCTACTTTCTGTTCAAATTCGCTTTGTCAGCTTTTATACATATTTTATTTGATTTCTTGTGGCTATTTTGGGGTCATCGAGGACTTGACACGAACGACAACTGTTCCATTTCTCAACCAGTTGTTGCACCCTTTTGCGGCCACTTCAATAAAGTTAAATTTGCATATGGAGTCCCCCGAGGTGTTTCCAGAAAAACAGACGCGAAAGGGTTAAATAAAATATAAAAAAAAAATGTCGATTTTTTCCAGCCAATTTTTTATGATGGACCAAACGACCAGTCAACCAACCACCCGCACCACGAAACGAGGTACACATGTTGGACGGGTCATAAAACGGGGTTTTAAATGCTGTCGTTGTGTCCATTTTCCTTTTTTATTTTCATTTTCATTTCTATTTCTGTGGCCAGGTACAAAAAATATTGAATTGCGTGCATTGTTTCAACATTTGTGGCAATCTTTAACCCCTTCCCCCGCGTATGCGTTCGGCACAATGACTCGATTTAATTGAAAAACTTGAACACAGCAGAGAATTTCATGATGGTGGCCTGTGTCAATGGTGCAACCAAAAAGCGAATATTGCAAAATTCATTTTAAATGGAAAATTTTATCATTTAATAATAATTAATTGACCTGTAGCAATTAAGGGGGCTGCGGTTCGAGTTACAAATAGTGAATCAGAAATTTATTACAATTTACAAGGACTTTTTGGCATTTAATGAAAGAAACACAAACAGAAGCAAATTAGTTGCCGATAATTGAGTAGAAATATATTGAACAAATAAATATGCTGAGAATTAATTTCATCAAAGTTCTAGAAACAGAAATTCAACCACACGGATTGTGGTTTGATGTTTTTTTTCATCTAAAATTTTGCACCCCAACAAAAAAGGTTTCCTGCCCCGCTTGGTATGCAACACAATTCTGTTTTGCGCCTCTCATTTTTGCATACCCTTAATAGAGTTTGGGAAATTGTTGACCCTAATCTCTCACATATTCAGAAAGAGTATTATTCATGGTCGTCTGTGGCCTGTAGTTGGCAGTTTTGTTTGGCTTGGCTGGAATTTTTTACAAATGAATTTTCAGTTTTTTGGAATTTCTGGCAGCTGTTGAGGTAGTTGGAACACACACACACACACCCATATATGCCGGACCCCGGACACTGCAGCCGCAAGCCGCATCCTTATGCACACCCCAATGGAGGTTCGCTTCATTTTTAACGTAATTAAGTTTAACATGAGCCAGAGTTGAATAACAAAGCGTGTGGCAGGAGTAGGGGGCGGTAGAAAAGCTGCACAATAACTAATTAAAACGGAATACGAGCAAGTGGATGTCATAAAAAACAAGAAACAGTAAAGATTCTCTGAGTGGAAATATTTTATATTCCTGCAATTCGACCTACTATTTACAACCGTAAAGTCTCCATATTCGATGCAAGAAGCAATAAAAACTAAAACAAAACACTTGTCTACGTGACAAGAATAAGTTGAAACATGTCTTAGCAATAGTGGAGCAGTTTTTTATTTTTCCTAATAGCGTGTAGAAAAACAAAGACCAAAACACACATAATGCTAAAAATTGTTGATGTGGCCTTCCTTTAGATTTGTGGCAAAATCAACTCCTACCTGGTCACACTAAAAGTAAGCAAATACTGAAATTGAAAAGGTAAGTCCATTTGAAGAAGGTCAACTAAAGGTGGGAAACATTTCAGGTAGTTAAAAACTCTTTAGAAAAAGAGTATGCAATTAGTTCTTCATTTCTAAATTCAGTGACTACTTAGGTATATGTACGTAGGTATGATTTTAGTTAACAAGAAATCAACATGAAAACCTTGCTTAAGCTCAGTATACACCTTAACCAAAGGAGCTCCCGAAACAAAAAAGTTTATACATAAAAAATAGGGGAAAGTTAACTTCGGCTCGACCGAAGTTTTGTATACCCTTGCAGCTTCCATTGAAACAAAAAAGTTTTTCTAACTAAGACTACTTTTTGGACCTTACTTTTCTATGGGATCTATACTATATAGATGTCTGATTTCGACCAAACTTGGTGAAATCATGGAAAAGCATAATACACTGTTAATTACGAAATTTGGAGGCGATCCCATTTAAAACAAAAAAGTTTTTCTCACTAGAACTTCTTTTTCGACCGATCATTGATGCTGCAGCTATATGCTATAGTCATCCGATTTCGACCCAACTTTGTAGAATTGTGTAAAAGTATGTAAAATGAGTGTATGCCAATGATAAGACGTTTTCTTATAAACAAAAAGTTTTCCCTAGACTTTTTCGCCGATCGTTCCTTGGGATTGCTAGTCATCCGATTTCGACCAAACTTTGCAGAATTGTGTAAAAGTATTTAAAATAAGTGTATGCAAATGATAAGGACGTTTTCATTAAAAACAAAAAAGTTTTTCTCACTAGAACTAGTTTTTCGACCGATCGTTCATATGGCAGCTATATGCTATAGTCATCCGATTTCGACCAAACTTGGTGAAATCATGGGAAAGGATAGTAAATTAAGAAATACGTACTTTGAAAACGTTTCCATTAAAAACAAAAAAGTTTTCTCACTAAGACTAGTTTTTCGACCGATCGTTCCTATGGCAGCTATATGCTATAGTCATCCGATCTGGCCGGTTCCGACAAATGTGCAGCGTATTTGTACCAAAAGACTTCGTGCAAAGTTTGGTGAGGATAGCTTTAAAACTAACGGAGGAGATAGCATAGAAACAGACGGACAGACGGACAAGGCTAAATCAACTCAGCTCGTTATGCTGATCAAGAATAAATATACTTTATGTGGTCGGAGATGCTTCCTTTTATGCGTTACAAACATCCGGACAATTTTATAATACTCTCTGCAAGGGTATAAAAACTCACAAAACTGTCCCTCCCGTTCTATTTCTCTCTCCAGCAGCCGGTCCAAACCGGCCAGGGCCATGCTACTGCTACTTATGAGCCTGACTATCAACACTATTCCGACCCAGACAAAAAACGGCTCCCAAGGCTACTCTTGCGCTGCTTCTTGGAGCGCACAATGTAACAGCTTAAGGCCATGACGATCAGCAGGAAGAGACCCACAATCATGCCGAACATGCCAAGCATACTTGTATTCCAGGCGGCCAATGTCAAACCAGAGGTTCTGCGTGGTGGCATTCCCGTGTCCGTGGCTATGGCTATCAGATGTACAGTGGACTCGTTGAGACTTTGCAATTGCTCTGGTCTCATAAAAATATTTCGCGTGACATCAATCTCAAAAAGTTTAGCACCACGCAGCGACTGCCTTTTCTCTCTTAAATTCGTTGTAATTCGTTTTTTATATTTACATACATATTTTCAAAAAATTCAAGATCTTAACCAGAGGTCGCAACAAACGGTCCTCTCTTTGCAGTTCTCACAAAAACCGGTTTTTTTGACAAGAGGGATGTAAGCAACCTTTAACAGCGCTCGCTGTTTTTTCGGTCTTGAGAGGAAGAAACACTTTGTCTTTGATTTTCGCTCTGGTCTTTTGCCGACCGTTTGGAAAAAGACCGCTTGCCGAAAAGGTCTTTTCTCTGTGTATATTTGTGTGTGAGCTCACTCAGTGCGTGCTTACATCTTATACATTTTCTGCATGCACAACAACAAAACTTTTGTTTATGCATTCGCTCTCTCAGGCTCTCTCACACTGATACTCTCTGATCGCACCAGAGACTGCTCTCGCAACCTTTTCACAATAACATTTTGATGTGAGGGGACATACAGGGTTTGTCCGGAAAGTAATATGACTAATTTTCTTTTACCGCGACTGTACTTCGGAGCGTGCGCGCATCGACTGGATTCGGCGTTCCTAGACGGCCCAGAGGGACATCATTAATATTGAAGAGAAATGCGACATACAAGCGCAACTATTGTGGAGGTTCTTTTATGGTAGGGCCTGTCTTCAGTGCTAAGGGGAGGTCGCCAAATTGTTTTGTACCAGGCCGTATGACTGAGCAAATGTATGTCGAGTTTCTGGAAAGTGAGCCTCTCACATTCGCGGAAGAGTTTTATGGTGACAATTGGATTTCCATTCACATTACCGTCATACTAAGGCATATTTCAGCACACACAATATTCCGCTATTACAGTGACCGGCATAAAGTCCGGATCTAAATTCAATTGAGGATCTGTGGGGCATCATTTTTAGCAGCATATTCGGCTCTGTAAAGAAGTACGACACTCTGAAGCAGCTGAAAGCAGCAATTGTAATGTTATGAAGAGAATATTGATTTGATCGTCTTGCTAAACTTGGCCAATTTAATGCCCCGGCGGTTACAGTTATTGGTAAAGTTTCATATTCATGTTATCTCCAGACTACATGTTTGATACGTTTTAAAATTTGCACATATAACAATTTTCTATGAAATAATTTTTTTTTTTTTTTTTTGTTACTTCGTTAATTTTACTGGGATTTTATTTTTTGCCCAGATTCCTTTATATTCGTTTTTGAGATGATTGGGGTGTCCGTCCTATATCCATCCTATAAATGTTGTATGTTTTAAGTGAAAGATCTTAGATTTTAATAACAATAGGAAGAGGGAAAAGTAGCGTTTGCAAAAGATATTTTGAGACAAATATATGCTGAATATGAGAAAGCTACAACAACAAAGCACACATCTTCTAAGGCCTTAGCAGACGTTGTTAGAACTTCAAGAACAATAAATTTCCCTCACGGCCATACACACTGTAACGTGACGCTTTATTAAAGGCAAATCGGCTTATGCAGTCACACACAAGCAACACACACACACACACATACAGCACAGAGTCACACTCACACACACACACACATAAAGAGAGAGAGCGAAAACAACATTGATGAGGGCGTTGCTGACATGCAAAAGCCACGTCCATGTGGCCTGATTGACACACAAAGCATCCATTTTGCCACGATATTACCCAACCCCCCCAGTCCCAGACACTCACACACCCCGTTGTACTTGACTGGGCAGTGCAATGTCCCTCACCATTCTGTCCCTGATCTCTGCCGTTAATAGTTGCTGCTGCAGCAATTCATTAACAATTTTCAGCTAGCCATCCAAGTCTTAAGTGGCTTCGGCGCCAAAAGTCCTCCATCCGGCAGTTACAACATGAAGAGGGTGTGGCTGCTGTTGGTCAGGCCAAAGGTCAGGATGTGACAAGCAAATGACAGTCCATTAAATGTGTCTACCTAGTGGAGCACTGAGAAAAATAATCATCTACACTGGGAAAATACTGAGACAAGTTAGTTTTAAAATTGTTTTGTTATAGGCGAAATAACTGAGTGCATTAAACAGTTTCGATAATCCTACCCTTGAACCTGTGCAGCTCTTGGTTCAAGAAGGGGCAATCTTGTAATTTAAATATATGGTATTAAGTCCCTAATTCAGGAACGGTCGACCTTGGTTTTGAGTCTGTCAAGATTCTAATTCAAGAACTCGTCCATTTGACTTAAAGATTTTTGTATTTTGAGATCTTTTTTTCAGGAAGAATATTTATAAATTTTATTGTATTTGGAGCTCTTGGTTGAAGAATAAGCAATCTTGTAATTAGAGTTTGTGCAGCTCTTAGTTTAGGATATCTCGATTTTAGTTTTGAATCTGTCAAGCTTCTTATTCATGAATTTTTTTACTTGATTTAAAGATTTTAGTATTTGGAAAGAAATAGTTCGCTTTTGGATGGAGAACTTTCTTTCTTACTTTACTTCTGACATCAAACATTTTTTATCCAAACATTAAACGTTCGATTTCTTATCGATAAGCGTGCTTAATTCAAGTTCAAATTTCAATTGCAGTATATCTTTTTAATTACCGAAATACTTGATCTTGGATTATTTAGGGATACTTTATTACAGCAATTTTTGAGGAACTTGAAACAATTTTAATATTCACTTGAAACAAAAAATATTAGCAGTTATTTTATACTCTGATCAAGACTTTAATTATCAAAATTAGAGTATGCATGAGAATTCCTGATCCATGAGCAAATTTCTTTCATCCAATTCATACTGGATGAAGAATTTTCGTTGACAAAAGTGGGAAAAGAATGAAAATTCTTGAACTAAGAGCAAATTTCTTGTTTCCGAATTTCTTTCCTTAAAGAATTCTAAGATATACTCTTGATACAAGAAAAAAATAACATTTTCAAACTCGAATCAAGAATTTTAGTTATCAAATTAAAGGTAAGAATGAAAATTCCTGATTATGATTTTCATTCTTTAAAGAACTTTATGATTTACTCTTGATACAAGAAAAGAAAGCGAAATTTAATACATAAAGCCCAGAACGGAAACGCTGAGAAATTTCTCGCAGCGAGAATTGTTTCATAATTCTCAGAGCTGCCTTTGAGACTGTAGTGTGACCAGGTAACAGCAAAAGGGCAGACGAGGTTTGTTTACAAAAATAGGCGGGCAAAACAATTTTAATAATAAAATGGTTTATAAAATTGATAATGAAGTCACTAAGTGGAATTCAGAGGAATTAGCCGCCTGGTACCACATTAACACGACGCCATATTCTTAGTGAAAGCCATCTCCATAGACTTCAGATACTCGCCGGGCGTATTAGAGCAGGAACAACTACATGCATATGAATTCAAAGATGGCTGACACGTGGCTCCCGGTTTTAAACAATTAGTGGCCACAACAGTGGCGTCGAGACCAAAGTGAGCCCCCACTGCTGGCGCGGACAGAACGGCCGCTTGAGGAGGCGCCACTATAACGGGCTGTGAAAGCTCCGCCACAAATGGGGGCGTTGCGCCGGTAAGCCACGAAATTTATTTTAACGACCAGCATTTAATGATCAGCGACACTTGTTCGTCCTCCACATGATTATTTTATTGTTTGTTTGTCTTTTGTGTTTCCATTTTTTTATTCTCATACGAGGTACCTCCGACAATTATCAAACATTCTTTATAATTTCTATGACACCCTACGAGAATTTATCAGCTGTTCGGCCAAAAAACGAGTTGCCAGGCCATGCTCATTCTCAGAGCGCATTTCTGGCATCTGAGACAACTGGCTCTGAGAATGTGCTATTCTCTGAGCTATGTAATTAGTTGGGTTCCGCAAAAATTCTCAGTGTCTCCTTACTGGGCTTAAATCAAGAATTTTCGTAATCAAAAGTATATTAAGTAGGTACCAAGTTTACTTCTTTAAATAACTTTAAGGTCTACTTTTGAAACAAAAAATATAAGCATTTTGATACTTGAATCAAGAATTTAAGTTCTAGAAGGTAGAATAAAAATGCAAATTCTTGATCCAAGTATGAATTTTTGATACCGAAGAGAAAAAATAGGGGAAAGTTAACTTCGGCCCGGCCGAAGTTTTGTATACCCTTGCAGTTTGTTTTTCTAAATAAGACTTCTTTTCGGACCATACTTTTCTACGGGAGCTATACTTTATATCGACCAAACTTGGTGAAATCATGGAAAAGCATAATACACTGTTAATTACGAAATTTAGAGACGATCCCATTTAAAACAAAAAAGATTTTCTCACTAGAACTTCTATTTCGACCGAACATTTATACTGCAGCTATATGCTATAGTCATCCGATTTTGATGAAACTTTGTAGAATTGTGTAAATGTATTTAAAATAAGTGTATGCCAATGATAATGACGTTTTCATTAAAAACAAAAAAGTTTTTCTCACTAGAACTAGTTTTTCGACCGATCCATCCTATGGGAGCTATATGCTATAGTCATCCGATTTGGACCAAACTTGGTAAAATCATGGGAAAGGATAGTAAACTAAGAAATACATACTTTGGAGGCGTTTCCATTAAAAACAAAAAGTTTTTCTCACTAAGACTAGTTTTTCGACCGCTCGTTCCTATGGCAGCTATATGCTATAGTCATCCGATCCGGCCGGTTCCGACAAATGTGGAGCGTATTTGTACCAAAAGACTTCCTGCAAAGTTTGGCGAGGATAGCTTTAAAACTGACGGAGGAGATAGCGTAGAAACAGACTGACGGACGGACGGACAAAGCTAAATGCATTCAGCTTGTCATGCTGATCAAGAATATATATACTTTATGTGGTCGGAGATGCTTCCTTCAATGCGTTACAAACATCCGCACAATTTTATAAAACCCTCTGCAAGGGTATAAAAAAGAGAAATGCATGCTGGATCAAGAATTTTCGGTAACAAAAGAAGGGTAGGAATGAAAATTCTTGAGCCATGAGCAAATTTCTTCATTCCGAATTTCTTTCCCTAAAGAATTTTAAGATCTACTCTTAAAACAAGAAAAAATAACATTTTCATAATTGAATCAAGAATTTTCTTTATCAAAGATAAGGTACAAATGAAAATTCTTGATCATGAATTTCTCTTTTTTTAAGAACTTTAAGAGATTCTGTTCTTACAAGAAAGAAAAGAGAAATTGCATACTTAAATCAAGAATTTTCGTAATCAAAAGTAAGGTAAGAATGAAAATTCTTGACTCAAGCGCAAATTTCCTTACCCAAGTAGCAATTTTTGATCCCAAGCTGCTTGAATAGATTCACTTCCTTAAAATACAAATTGAGAACTAAGTAAGCACGATGGTAAGCACAAATTCTTCAGAATTTCAGAATTCAGAACGAATAATTGTATTATAAGATAGGAGATTCTTAATCGTTTTATTAACGCTTTTTCATTTCTAGCAAATCTAAATCAAAAAGTAAAACTGGAAAAGGTATGATGTCTTGGTGCTTCGATATCATTTAATAGAATTCGTTGACAAAGTTAAAGTATTTTCTGACTTAATTTAAATACCATTAAGAACGAAACGTGTTTGAAATTAAGGAAAAGGTTACAAATCCCATTTTCTTTGCGTGTACCCCGTATCCTTGGAACACGTGCAGTGTCATAAAAATATCGCGACGGGGATTATGGAAACCCAAAAACCAAATTGGCTCGGTTAGGCGGGGGGTTATAAAAAAACTATGCAAAATATGCAATTCAGGTACACACCCCTTTATGAGGGTAGGCAATAAGATCGGCTTAGCCATATTCTACCTATTGGCAGGTAGTACCCCTTCCCTACTCCCTAAGATTACACGTATATAAATAGCTGCCGCCGGCAGAGCTAAACATACAGTTGCCTAGCAGCCATCACAACGACAACATCTCCTCATTATGGGTACCACACACTCCACCTCGACGCAGTGCACCAATAATTCAACAACGCCCACTAATTGCCTCTGTTGTGTGCCACGTCCACGCTTTAAGTTTCGTTTCCCCAACATGTGGCAAAAGTTGCATCGCTCGCTGAGTCGCCGTCTGAATTTTCAGGCACGCAAACGTCGCAGTATTCAACGTGGCGCCACCGCAAGCACCTCTCGCCGGGCACTGCTCCGGCCCATGCCCCGCTGTTCATCATTCGGCTCTAGTGGCACACTGCTGACAGCCACCAAGCGAGCCACGCCCTCGGACAACCATTACGCCCAGTGGAAATGCATGTTTGAGCATGCCGCCCTGCCCACTGCCAAGAGGCAGGAGCACGACATCAGTGAGGCTTTGTCGGGTCAGACCACACCACGTGGTTTCCCCTCGCACACCGATCCACGTCGCTGTTTGCCCGTACCCGAAGAAGAAGAGCTGCTTCAGCAGCCACTGTACGATGTGGTGGGTGATATCAAGATACGTCGCCGTCTCAGCTTTCGTCTGCCCAAAATGGCTGCCCAACAGAAGGCCGCAGTGGTTCGACGTCCAAGTGCCAGAGAACGGGCTGCCCAGGCCAAGATTGATGAGCAATTGCAACGCGACTTGTATGATCTGGAGGACTATTATGGTGGATTTCATTATGCCCAAAGGAATGAGCGCTTGGTGCATATATGAGTCAGCAAGCAGGAGTCGAAATAAATAGCCAAAATTGTGATAGACATTAAGCTTAGTAAATAGTTGACCAATTAGTTGAATAAAATTCACTACTGAAAATGAAAGAAAGAGTGGGAAAGGTATAAATCTTCTTTTTCTAGTTCCAGGGAACGTAATGAATACCTCCTATGCACTGTATAAGCACTTGGCCCTTCGAGCCGGATTCCGCTAAACATGGTTTCAAGGTAATATTCTCGAATGATAAGACTCCTTAATGCCACAAAATGTAGCTCATTAATTCCATCGCCACATAAAAATGGCCACTAACCTTAAAAGGCATCCGTTGCATTTTCGCTTTCAACATAAATTCTTGCCCTCTCGAAATGTTTTCTTTTATGTTGGTCATGCCCTTGTCATTCAATTCAATTCATTTTTTTTTTTTTTTGGCTAGTTGGTTCGTTCAACTTGTAGCCGACGGCGTTGGCAGTGAATGGCGACAACAGAGCCACAAATATTTCATTGAGGCATTTGCATTATTATGAAGCATTTCGCTTTGGCACTTGGCAGCCTCATAAATCTTTGGCCCAGCAGACAAAGCAGACGCACACCCTCAGTTTTTCCACCAGAAAATGTGCTTCAACTGTTTTTAACACATTTTCGCAACTCAATCAAATTCAAATCATCAGCAAAAAAAAAGAAAGACTAATCATAATTTTCGTGTCCGGCAGCGTGGCAAATTAGCTGATTGAAAAGTCGAGCTGGCTGCCAAAAGTTTCTAAACAGAAAATCGGGCAAGGCCCCCGACTTTTTCGTTTTGTTCTACAATGCACATTTGGGACGCGGCTGCCTTTTGTCTGTTGTTGCATTTTCTGTATTATTTTTATGCAAACTGCGAGAAGAAACTGATTAATTGCCTCGCTGTTCCCAATTTATGCGAATTTTGTGGCCAGTTGCATTTGTTGTTGTTATTTAATCCATCATTAATTAGGCTTTATGCATTTGATCTTTGGAAAACTAATAAATGTGCTTTAGATGAGTGCGAAAAATGGCAAAATGAGCATACTCAATTTAGGTTTAACTGTGAATTGAATTGAGATCTAAAAGTTTTAAGCTTTACATCAAAAACTTAAGATTTGTAATAATTGGATGACTGACATAGACAAATGAATGCAGATCCAGGAAAAATTATCCACGGCACAGATACCGTGACTATTCACAGTGCTCTCATTTTCAGTACCGAAAGTGAAAATGAGAGCACGGTTGTAAGGAAAATTCAAAATCTAAGCCAAGTACGAGGTGTGTTCAAAAAGCATCGCGAATTTTGAATTTTCGCGGATTACGTATATTCGAATTTCGATTTTTTTGTGGCGTTATGTTGGTACTCATGTCTCTCACTTATGCCGACAAGCTCGGCCATTTTGAATGTTCACTTAATTGTTGACAGCTGCTTTGCTTGCACGTGTTTTGGATCGTCTTCGATTTTTACCTATTACCTGTATCAAATTTTGTGTGAAAAACGAAATTAAGTGCGCGGATGCATTCCGAATGTTGACTGTGGCATACGGAAAAGCTACCTTGGACCGAAGCAACGTTTATCGGTGGTACAAAATGTTCTCAGAAGGCCGAGAAGATGCGAACGACGAAGAGCGTGCCGGACGCCCGAGCACTTCAACAACAGACGAAAAAATTAATGAAGTGGAGAAAATGGTATTGGCCAATCGTCGAATCACCGTAAGAGAAGTTGCTGAGGACCTAAACATATCGATTGGCTCGTGCCATTCGATTTTTATCAATGATTTGGGCATGAGACGGGTCGCCGCGAAATTCGTACCAAAATTGCTCAATTGCGACCAAAAACAGCATCGCATGAACATTGCTAATGAGATGTTAAACTCTGTCCGCGACGACCCAAATTTGCTCCAGAGGGTCATAACTGGTGACGAATCGTGGGTTTATGGTTATGACGTGGAAACCAAAGCTCAATCATCTCAATGGAAGCTGCCGCACGAACCAAGACCGAAAAAAGCGCGCCAAGTTCGGTCGAATGTGAAAGTTTTGCTGACAGTTTTCTTCGATTGCAGGGGCGTGGTGCATCATGAGTTCTTGCCACAGGGAAGAACGGTCAATAAGGAATATTAGCTGCAAGTTATGCGCAATTTGCGCGAAGCAATCCGCCAGAAACGCCCGGATTTGTGGAAGAACAAAAATTGGCTTTTGCACCACGATAACGCCCCTGCTCACACATCGTTGCTTGTGCGCGACTTTTTGGCCAAAAACAACACACTTATGATGCCGCAGCCACCGTATTCCCCAGATCTGGCCTCCTGTAACTTTTTCTTGTTCCCTAAACTGAAGAGGCCCATGAAAGGACGACGTTACGCTACGCTTGACGAGATAAAGACGGCATCGAAGGAGAAGCTGAACAAGATAAAAAAAAATGATTTTTTGAAGTGCTTCGAAGATTGGAAAACCCGTTGGCACAAGTGAATAATATCTCATGGGGATTACTTTGAAGGGGACAAAATATATATTCATGAATAAATAAATAATTTTTGAAAAAACACAAAATTCGCGATACTTTTTGAACACACCTCGTACAAATGTGTTCTTAGTTATATGCAATATTTAACAAGTATGGAAACGTTTGTTTGGGAAGAATCTTTCAATCATCCGGTTTACTTGTATCTGCATGCAAAAATACTATCGTTACATAAATCGAAATAAACAAGCAGGCCTGGAAATTTAGGACAAATCAAGCAAACCTTGTGTCGAACAGCAAACTTATTATTCATTGATACGTCGTGCACCAGTACGTTACTGTCTCCCATTGGGGTTGGTCCTAACGGCTTGATTTATTCTTTATTTTTTTCAATTATTTTCATAAACCTGCTTTTATAATCGACTTACAATAATTTGTTGGAAAATTTGGAAAAAAAATAGCTTATTCCGTTCCCTGGCCCCTGTATTATTGCACTCGTATTACCTCTTCATCACAGAGATCAGCTCCCAGAGTGGAAGACTGATAGGAAAAATATATAATAATGTTCAAGCTAAAGAACGGCAACATTGAAAAAGTCTTGTTTTTTTACTTTGTTCCTTCATTTCTGCAGTTTGTGGTACTTCTGGCGGCATTAAGGCCGGCGAATCGACAAATTCTAGTCTGGGATTCTTCAAAAGTTGACGAGCCAGCCAAAGAAAAGGCTTCTCATAATTATAACACGACTTGCCCGATACATCATAGTACTGCAAATGGTATACCATTTGACGTGCCGTCACTTTACGATCCTTTTTATCGGCCTTAATCTCGCACAGCACTATGGGAATTTTTCACAGGTGCGTAACAAATCATGATGCAAGTTGGACACCATATCGTTAGTAATTCGCGAGGTAACATCAAACATGATGATGGCACACTGACTCTTTATATAATAATTATCACGATCATCTCAATATCTTATCCCTGGAGTAGTGTTCCATACATTGAGTTGTATAAAAGCATATCACATTAATAATCGCCGAGGCAAGGAGCGCTAACATTAACAAGAAATAAAGTCGGTCAAGCCCGACTATAACAAACACTGCACCTGTGAAGTGTTGCCCATCACCGTTGCGACCGGTGCTGCCCATAATTGTTTGTTTTCCTTATAACTCGACTATCGTTCATCCGATCTTTGGCGGATCCAAAAAATTCCTGATTACTAAATATGTCCAGAAAGAACGAACCTTCCATCTAAAGGGTGATTTTTTAAGAGCTATAGGAAAGTTTTTCAAAAAAAACACAAAAATTCAGAAAAATGCATGAAATCTTTATTTGAATCGATAGTTACGGTCCATATAATTTAATGTTTGAAGATTATTTCATGCAAATGTTGACCGTGACTGCGCCTCAAATGGTCCATCCGCTTAGTCCAATTTTGGCATACTCTTTCCAACATTTCGGCCGGTATCTCACGAATAAATGCTTCAATGTTGTCTTCCAATGCGTCAATTGAAGCGGGCTTGTCTGTATAGACATGAGCTTTAACATAGCCCCACAAAAAATAGTCTAAAGGCGTTAAATCGCACGATCTAGGCGGCCAATTGACCGGTCCCGAACGTGAAATAAAATGTTCACCGAACTCGCCTCTCAATAAGTCCATTGTTGCGCGTGCTGTGTGGCATGTGGCACCGTCTTGTTGAAACCACATGTCATGCAAGTCAAGCTCTTGCATTTTGGGCAAAAAAATTTGGATATCATCTCACGGTAGCGCTCACCATTCACAGTTACGTTACGATTCGCATCATCTTTGAAGAAGTACGGTCCAATGATGCCACCAGCCCATAAACCGCACCAAACTGTGACTTTTTCTGGATGCATTGGTAGCTCTTGCAATGCTTCTGGCTGATATTCACTCCAAAATCGACAATTCTGCTTATTTACGTACCCATTGAGCCAAAAATGAGCTTCGTCGCTGAACACAATTTTTCGGTAAAAAAGTGGATCTTCGGCCAACTTTCCAAGAGCCCATTCACCAAAAATTCTACGTTGCGGTAGGTCGTTCGGCTTCAATTCTTGCACCAGCTGTATTTTGAAAGGCTTCACACCTAAATCCTTCCGCAAAATTTTCCACGTTGTTGAGTAACAGAGGCCCAATTGCTGCGAACGGCGACGAATCGATAATTGATGGTCATCATTAACACTGGCCGATACAGCTGCGATATTTTCTTCAGTTCGCACTCTACGTAAGCGTGTTGGTGGTTTAATGTCCAACAATGTAAATTTGGTGCGAAATTTAGTCACAATAGCCCGAATAGCCGCGAAAGAATAAATGAAGAAGCGCGCGATGAACTTTCTTAACAGAGCACGCATTTTGATAATAAAATTCAATAATTTGCAAGCGTTGTTCGTTTGTAAGACGATTCATGGATAAATTATAGACCAAACTGAAGATGTTTGACAGTGAAACAAAACAAAACACGAAACGTGCGTGAGCTGTTTAAACCAGTGTTGCCAAAAAGATAATAGCTAAAAAAATCACCCTTTACTTACAGGCAGATCAAGTTTATTTTCAATTTTTGCCACGCCCCCTCCCGCCCCCGCAAATTGGAAAAAACATCATATCTCCCACAGTTTTATAGATAGAAGGTTCGTTCCTTCTGGACATATTTAGTAATCAGGATTATTTATCGATCTGCCAAAGGAATGGTGAAGATCGGATGAACGGTTGTAACAATTATGCAAGGGTGATGGGCCGCACTTCACAGTTACAGAGTATGTTATATTTGGGCTTGACCAACTTTCTTTCCTGTTTTAATATTAGATGGGAAGGGAAATGCAAAAAATTACGCATACGACACATAAGCCTATAATAAAAAGGTTACAATAAAATCTCTAGAACATTTCAATCGCTACCTTATTCGAAATATGGAAAAGGCAATTACTTTTATGGGGGAAATGGGACAGCCAAAATTTTGATTGAATCTGAAATTGGTGGCAAACTTAACGCTTCCCGTCTCCTCACTTATTGTATGCTAATTTTATATAAATTGACAATATTTGTATATTGATTGAGCTAAGCTTTACCCCCACACCAACCGCATTAAGCCCAAATCTTTGATAACAATTTGATTTATGGCTCAGATTGTTCATTATTGGCAATTGGAACATTGATCGGTTGGTAATAAGCGACACCAAAATAACACTTACGACCATTAGCCTAGAGGCCACAGACCCCGACCCCGACCCCGACTCCGACCCATCAACCTCGACCGAGACCGCGAGCCAGAGAACAGTAGACCCATAAAACGCAGTCACAACAAATATCAAATCGATACAAGAGAAGCCAAAACCAAAAACTGCGTCACGTGCCTTGAATGTACTTGTACTAGTACTGGGTGCTACACATGCATGGGGCAAGGGCAAAAGAAGGGGAAGTAGAAGCAGAAGGGGGCAAAGGCCAACAAAATCAACAAATGAAAACTAATAGGCAGTTATAAGCAAATGCAGAGCAGACAGTTACAACACGGCAAAAAGGCAATTGTAGCATGCAACATGCAACCAAAAGTCACATAAGGGAACAGTGGGAAATTTGTAAATATGTGAGAATGGGCTGAGAATTTGTGTAATTTGTCAGCTGTTGACCCCACTGTGACTTGCTGACATTGACATTGACGAGTCAGCGAATGCTCAGGAATGCGGCCAGACTGTCATCACCCAGTTCTAAGATCCTAAATTATTGTCATTCCAAGTTCAAGTTGATTTCGAAAGTCTCAAGTCTGAGCCCAAAAAACAAGACAAACAGTCAGCCAATTTTTCAATTTGGCGCTTTGGTTCGTGACTTTCTATACATAAATCAAGGCATCAATTTGTATCTGTAAGAGATATGGTGGGAGGGGGAGATTACTCCTATATAAAATACAATACATATGTGCCTCCTGGAATAAAAGATATTCCATACGTGCGGGCACTAATCAGATAAATTTGTCACTTTATGCCATGTGAAGCATTTCACGCATATAAAGTGGCCATTGTGGCCTTGTTAGGGGAGCATTGTTACAGAGCGGGTGCTGCATCGTCTTTGGGTTAACCATAAACTTTCAATCAAAATTTGTGCTTTACTTTGGCTTATTTTTAGCCCCCCAATCACACTTAATCATTATGCCATTAAAAGAGAGAGAGAAAGAATGAGGACTTGTTTCTTCACAGGATGAGCAGTCATACAGGGTGTGGCAGACAAGTTTTTTTCTAAAGAAAACCAATTTAAAGGAGATCTTAGTTAACATTTCTTGAAATGAGTAAATATGAACAAAATCTTTAGTAAAACTTGATTAATTTTCATATATAATTCTTTTCCTAGCTTCAACTCTTTAAAATAAAGACGTTCAACTAGCGTAAGCAAAATACAAAAATAAATTCATCATCATCATCATCGTCATCATCATAATGATAACCATAACAAACAAACGCAACGAGCCGGGATACACTGAAACAGACGTTGATGCGTTATGCGGGGTGCGGACTTTATATAAAGATTGTTACCATATTGCTATCATTTGCACACAATCAGCGTCAACGTCTGTGTGTCAGCAGGAGGAGGAGGCGCAGCGTAATGTATGCATGAGGCTTCACAAACTTCAGACCCCCCGCCAGTTTTCTGTTGTCTGTTGTCGGCGGAAGCGTCAAAAGGAAATAAAAAAGTATTCGACATCGTTATTTCTCTTCCCGCCTCCCCCCGACCCAATCCCATTCCATACACCATCTTCTGCCTCAACGTGAACACCAAATTGTAGATAAAATGAAAATAAATTTAAATAAATAGCGTAAAATCAAATTTCCTAGAAAAATAAAATATATGCGCTGATTTTCCGGCGGCAGCCGCAAGTGGCGTGAAGTGAAGACGGAGATTTGACTGACAAAACGATTACATTGTCAGGGCTGTGGGTTGGGGATGATGCTGATACAGGGTGCTTTAGTGGGGGATAGAGGTACATAGAGTATAATAAGTTTGTGCTAGCCATGTCCGTCTGTCCGTCTGTCTGTCCGTATGAACGCACAGATCTCAGAGATGGTAAGAGATAGAGGTTTGACATGTATGTCCTTTGGCGGATCGATAAACAATTCTGATTACTAAATATGTCCAGAAGAAACGAACCTTCTATCTATAAAACTGTAGGAGATATAAAGTTTTTTCAAATTTGCTGGGGCGGGAGGGGGAGTGGCCAAAATTTAAAATAAACTTGATCTGCCTGCAAGTATAAGAAACATATGTCCCATACTTGCCAAACCTCTATCTTTTACCATCTCTGAGATCTGTTTGTTCATACGGACGGACGGACAGACGGACATGGCAATATCGACTCGGCTGTTGATGCTGATTAAGAATATATATACTTCATAGGGTCGGAGAAGCTTCCTTCTGCCTGTTACATACTTTTGCACAAACTTATTATATACTCAAAAAATAATTCAACCTAAAAAGGGCAATATTCGATCTAGTTTTTAAAAAATCGACCTAAAAAAGAGCCAAACGCGAATCACCTTATTTTTAAGAAAAACTTTTCTAAAAATTATAGAAATTTGTTTCCCAAAAATAGGTTGAAAAGCCCAAAAAAAAGAAAGTTTTTCTAAATTTTAGGGCTATTTTTCTAAAAAATGAGAAAAAAATTTCTCAAATTTACGGTCTCGGACAAAAAAAGTTCACATTTTCTAAATTTTAAAAAAGTTTATCCAAAAAATTTTATATTAGTGTAGCTTTTCTAATTATGAGAAAAAAGTTTTCTTAATTATATAAATTTTTACTAGTCCTGATCCGATAAAAATCCGGATCTTACTGTACACATTCACCATAAGATGAAACTATTGTAAAAATTTAGCTTCCTATCTCTTATGGGTTGGTCTATGCGACAGTCACCAGTGAGTCAGGTTGAACAATTGTATATGCATAGAAATTAAAAAATCTACACGAAACTTGTTGTTGATCTCATTCACTTATCGTCGCTTGTTGCTTCCCTTCATTAACTCTGATTTGCGGCAATGCCGCACGAGTGCTTGATAGTCGTACGCGCTAAGATGCCGGTTTTTGTGTTAAAGTTCCCGAAGTCTTGAGTTCGAGTGCCATAATAGGTAAGCTAAAAAAATTTAACTTTTAAGTTTTTCAGAAGGCAGACTTTGCCCTTCAGTGCTTATCTCTCGCCTCACTACCTTGTGTAATAAGCGTCGTGTAAAGTAGTTGTAAATGAAAAATTCAGGTCAAAACGTGTAGAAACCCAAATTTTCATTTTTTTTTTCTCAGTGTACTTCTAAGAACACACTTTTATTAAAATCGGGGCTTTAAGTAGCTAATCCGTGTCTTAAGAGGCTGTACCAGACCTAAACACGAGTATATGGGCTGAATCTGTCTAAGCCTTTAACAAATTTCGACGTATTTTAATGAGAAAAGACGTTTTAGGGATGCTGTATTATACTATTTAGTCCTACTTTTCCTTAAAATACACAGAGAAAAAAAGGACATGCAAAAATATCCATTGTATGATTTTCCGTATCCATTTGAACTGGATATGTCTTAAATATCCTTTTATCATCCAATGGAACTGAAAAATCATCCAAAGGATGCTCCGTTGAATGATAAAAGGATATTAAAGATATATCCATCCCAAATGGATATTTTTAGGATCTTTTTTTTCTGTGTACAGGACTCAAAGTTACATTTTCGGTTCTTTCAAGAGTGTACCAGACCGTTTATCTGTACAGCTATTTAAGGCAAGGCTGAAAACGATGTAAATTTTTGAAGGTTCGTCCCGGAGGCGCGGGAAAGGTCAATCAACCGAGCTGCATTAGCAAACCCAAAAGTGTCCAAATTGGCCTTTGAAGAGAGTTTTTTCTCAGTTTATGGCAAAATTTATCAAATATAATCGTCGTGTGAAAGCCAGAGCGGTGGTGGAATTTTAATTAAAACCACTTTAGCATAAAGCCAAAAGACTCTTCTATTTTCACAAATTTGGTTGCGTTTCTAACGGCTGAATGGACAAAGTAACAGCGTGTTAATCTCGACAAAACGAATTAAAATTTATGGCACAACAACTAGATTAATACACAAAACGTGTATAGGAACTATAAAGATTCTACATGATCTAACATGAACCTTACATTAATAGTCAAGCAAATGTACAATATTAGCTTTCAGACAGTACTAGACTCAAATAAATGTTGCCAAAATCATTTTGGATTAATATCATACAACCTGATCGAGTAACAAGCTTTTTTGTTACTATTTTTTCCGATTTTATTCCACTTTATTTTCTAATAAAGTGGCCACGAAATTTGGGGTTAGAGCTACATGTAATATGTTCCGATGTGTGTACATGTGGGTTGATGTTTGACTAACAAGCCTAAGTTAGTTTATATAGCACAGAATAGTCCAATAAAACAACAAGTTTTACTCAATTTTAGTGTTGTAGTCCCTAAATGCTTATTCCAAGGATTGTCGATCTAAAAGAAACATGCAAAACGACTTGAAGAGTGACAGCAAAATGTCTGCTGATGATAGGACAAGGAGACCCTTGAAACAGTACAGTACAGATAAATCAAGCTATCCGTAAAATGTTCAGAAATCTTTGTTCTTCTGGCTTTGATTCAACCTTGAAAACAGCTGTATAAGATTAAGCTGAGGGTATCAATTGGACCTTAATCTCATTTTGTTCAAACACACTTATTAATGTGTCAGTGTGTGTGTGTGTGTGTGTGTGTGTGCGTCAAGTACCTAGGGAAGGCAAGTAACACGCTCATCGTATCATAAATTATTACATGCTTCACCATAACAAATTTCATTTTGTGTTGTGTCAAGTTGATTCTCTTTCCTTATTTTCTTATATATTTTTTTTTTTACATTTGTAATGTGGCGTCATTCCCGGACTCGAACCAAATCCTCTGTTGCCTCATGTGAATTTTGCGCTTAATTAAATTTTAATGACACTGCACACTACACTCTTACACTAAATCATGCTCACAAATCCCCCTGAGGATTACATAAAAACTGTGGCAAGAGAGCAGCATCTAGTGGCTAAGACCCTAAAATGTCGCTGCTGCAAAGCCCACTTTAGGCACACGCGGCGTATACGCAATTAGTTGACTTTAATTTATGTGCGCTCAAAATGACAAAGGATAAAAGGCTCCCCTCCAAACACACAAAAAAAAAAAGTAAATTAGGCAGCTCCCAAGGACAAGGTCTAAGCCAAAAACCGTAAGTGGCAATTAAAAAGCTAACCAAAAATGCCAAGAAGAAAGACCAAAGTAAATGTTAATGAAAGAGCGCAAACCAAAATAATTATGAAAATGCAAGACAGAGTGCGGAAGGAGCAGAGGGGGAGGTAGCTGAAAACTAATCGGGCTTAAGCTGAAGCAGAAGAAGCTAGCGTTTAATTACTGTTAATGAAACACCAAATCGGAATTGAAAACATAATCGCCTTATGAAAGCACCAATACTTTTTTTTACCTTTTTGAAAAGAAAGCTTATGACTTCACACTTTTACAGTTCTCTGTTTTGTTGTGCATTTCTAAGTCTGCTTTCATCGTTATGATTTCTTTATTTATTTGCTTATTTTCTTTCAATTTTTTGAAGAATATTTACTTTCACTTTGGCGCTCAACTTGTAAAAAGTTGGCGCTTATTTTACCTTTTTTTTTTGCGCCCCCACACTTTGTTGGCATCTCTGTATCAAGCTCGCTGACACTCCATTACTTCCTGCTAAATGCTTCGCAACAAAAACGAACAACAACTCTGCCCTTTCGGGCTCAACTAAAGACAATGAAATTGAAAGGAAATGTGTAGCATACTTAGCAGCGCTGCTTCAGCAAACAAAGTGGCATTGAAATAACAACAATCAGCAGAAATGACGACAATGAATGAGGGAAAAGGAAAATTGCAAAATACAAAAATAAAAACGCATGCCAAGAATTGGCCATTTTCTTCAAGGCAAAATGTAAATGACGGCATAATTGCAGGCCTCAAATGAAGCAAGTAAACGAAACAAAACAGACCCAAAATTCAATGAATGCGTGCAACACACAGACCCTTATCAGGGGCCACGGCCAAATTTGACGCCAGGCATCCCGAATCTGAATCCTAAATCGGTATCTCAATCGCAGACTGCGGTTGTTTTTTCCGCCACCGCATTTCTCCATCACTTGGGCATCATTTGCTTGGTTAGTTTGGCTGTTGTTTGATTGTTTGCCCAAAGGATATTAAGTCAATTGCAGCGCTTGGCAGACGCCCCCCCTTCCAATGCCCAGAAAAAAGTATGCTGTGCATATTAAATTTTATGATTTTGGGACGAGCCAAGGACCTAAGGACCAGCAACAACCTAAAGTTGCGCGCGCTTAAAAGGCAATTTTCCTGGCAAGCAAAAATACAGTGAACGAATTTGAAATGCTCTGTTCAGAGTAAATTAAACTCTCGCTTGGTTCAGCAGCTTTAATGACTGAGACGGGTTTTACATGATGAAGAAAATTTCATGATGCGACAAGCGACACCACTGCACCTCTTACCTATAATCGAAAGCTTTGACCAAAACTTTTTGAAGTTGCCTTCTTCATGTAAGTCCGGACTGAGACTGGACTAACACGGTAAAGCAAACTTCATGAAGTTTTTCAAAAAGATATTTTAGCAACAAGGGGCTTGCGACGACTCGCGACCGAGACTCTGAGTCAACGGGAGTAAATGTACGGGCAACACTCGAGCTTGACAAGCCTTTAGAGCTGAGCGAGTGTACTCGTGACGGCTCGTTGCAATTCCCAGGAACTTACTAGTAACCAAAAGTATTTGCAGCCCTACCCACCAGCAATGCATTTCAGGGCTTACTTTTTGCTGGGCATGTCCTAAGCGGTAACCAATCGCCATCTTATGGCTTTACATGTAAGTAGTGAAGTAAGTATCGAAAACTGTAAAACTTTAAACTCCGTTTACTTTGTAACGGACGCTGCTTTACCAAAAGTGTACTCCTGTTTGTACCCAACCGTAGGTACTTACTGCAGTGCTTACTTGTAAGGGAAGTAGTCAATGTTAGTCACTTGTATTTTCACAAAAACGCAAGCCAAAGTTATAGCAGTGTAAAACGCTAAGCACAGAAGATCAAGCAAAGCGGCTGTCGACTTAATTCTTTTCTATTTGACCGGCACAGTCGTAGAGCATCGTCAAGTGTTTTGCCAGCAAAGCTTTACAACCGAAGCACTCCAACACATGCTCAAGTTTATCTTGGTGCTATCTAAATACCATACTCTTTAATGCTGCCAAAGGTGAAATAAGAAATCTAACTGACTAACACACGCCAAGGCTGTCACTAGGGGTGCAGAAGGGCTCGACCACACCATTGGCCCGAAGAAAAAAGCAACACTTATAAGATTGACAGCATAGGAAGTGAACCTAAATGAATCTAAGAAGTCGAAGCAGAAAATCCCTACTTAAAAGCGAAATGGAATTACCCACAGCATACGCTGTATGCCGAGGCTCAACAATATCCCCGGAAATGACATGGCCGATAAGCTGATTTCACCAGCGGCACATTGTAAGACAGCTACATCGAAATTGAGAGAATATGTAATGGAGAACATCCTTCAGTGAACTGATGCAAGCGCAAGCTAATGATTCTAAAGGGTTTGAGTTAACAAGAAAAGAATGCCACTATGCGACAAGCAGGAGCAGAGAATAGCATAACAGCAGCTTACACCCCAACAAGATTAGGAACTCAGACCCTACGAAAATTCAGCCATTTATACAGAAAATAGGGTTACTGAAGGAAGCTGTAAATGAAGCTTGTGGGCGGAGCTTAAGAAGAAATGGATTTCAATATCGATGATTCAAAATACGGAAACAACAATTGAGCATAGAAAAAATGTAAAAAAAAAGCCGAAATTTAAATTCAATACATTATGGATATTAGCTTTCGGAGACTTGGGCTCTCTACTATAAAGATATCTGATATAAACGACGAAAAACAAGTAAAAAAGCCCGACAAAATATAATGCACTGTTAGCTCCCTTACGACCGTGCTGCCCATTTGGACCAAATCCTTTAACTCGAATATCTTTTTCATCAGATCTTCAAAATTCTTTCAGCGGATCGATAAAGAATCTCGATTATACTAAATATGTCCAGAACCTTATATCTAAAAAAGTGTAGGCCAGATGATAAAGACGTTTTCATTCGAAAAAAAATTTGCTGGCACGGGAGGGGCGTTTATCGAACGATCGTTCTAAAAATAAGCTTAGTCATCTGCCTGACCAAACTTTGTAGAAGGTGGGTAACACAATAAGTTACCCTATTGGAAGTGACGTTCTCATTTAAACAAAAAAGTTTTTCTCACTAGTCTTTTTCGAGATCTGTTCCTATGGGTGTACATTATAGTCATCGGATTTAGACAAATTTGTCGAATTGTGTACAAGTATAGAACAAGCGTATGCCAAGATAGGACGTTTTCCCCAAAAACAAAAAATTTTCGTGACTAGATCGATTTTTCGACCAAAATCATAATGACAGCTATAGGCAATCATTTCCACCAAACTATCAGCGGGTATGTGAACAAGCAATACTATCGCTTTTGGGGCACCGAAAATCCACAAGTTATGCACGAAGACTAGTTTTTACCGATTACGTTCCTACGCTCAAAGTCGATCTGCATGATCCGACTGTTCACGCAAATTTGAGAGAAGACATCGTGCAAAGTTTGTCGAGGATACGCTCAAACGATGCTGACAGAATATATATTTATGTGTCGAATGCTTCCTTCAATGCGTACAAACATCCACAATATGCTCGTTATAGGGTCATGTTAACACGTGTATAATTTATATCACATATCATGAACGATTAGCACTTGAGGACTTATGCGTTCATACTGAACAACGGACAGAGCCCATCACCGTACCGACCGGTCTCCAACACCGACAAACAAACTTCATCGGATATACTTCTTTGGCCCACCTGGTATAAGAAACATATGTTCCATACATGTTAAACCGCTATCTCTTACCATCTCTGAGATCTGTGCGTTCATACTGACAGACAGACAGACGGACACTTTTTCACAAACTTAATATACTCTGTGTACCTCTGGTACAGAGTATAAAAATGTTGCGAAATGCGTAAAATTAACGTAGTTCAAGCACTAGATCTGTTAGGTCTGTTAATAAAAATCAAATTAAATTTATTTAGAAAAAAGTGGCGCGTCTTAAGTTTGTATTGATTAGGCAAGAAATCGTCCGAAGTTCAGGGCCAGATGCTAGCGGCAATTGTCTGCGATGCCGTTGAATATTTAGCTATTGAAGACGATGAGAATGGGCCAAGCACTCTTGCTGGTGGACGAGCTGAACTTAACTCGTCCCTAAAAAGGTGTGTTCGCCAAATTCAATGGTGAGCTTACATGCGTCCCAAGAAAGTATAAAAACTTTGTGATATTGACATGCTGGTGTCGATGTTTGCACCAAAGACAAGATACATAACGCAGTATACCTAAATGCCATAAGTGAGTGCCAGATATTCGTTCACTCTGCAAAAATTTTGGCAATGACATTAGCTTCCAAATTTTGCTGCTGCTTTTAATTCGGCTTCTACGATTTCTTTATATTGATATTTAGCTACGCGACTGATAAAATAGGTGTTGGTTGATTGGTTAGGATTAGCCGCCTTAAGTTTTTGATTTGGTGGCTCGAATCCCCGTTGAGAATAATCTGACTTTTTATCATTTCACTCAACTGAACGGCTCAGCAAAATTAAGAATGCACATTAACGGGCGGTCAAAAATCTGGTTATTTTCTGTACTTCGAATGCCGAAGAGCTCATTCATTGCTCAAAGTCGCTGTGCCGCACTATGTTTTAACGCAAATTCAAATGTTCCCAGAACGAAGACAATAACCAAATTCAGAAAAGAGACTAAAGTCTCTTTTTTTGACACAATCGATAATAATAAAAAAAAAGTATCGATAACCTGACATTTATCGTAAAAATGAGACCCTTAAAAGACTCTTATTTTAGACGATGTGAATCAAACTAACTCATTGATATATTCATGCTTCATTTGAATTTACACTGAAAGCATCATTCGACATTTTCTCATTATTCGAACATGTCAATTCATAAACTCTTTACATTGAAAACATGGTAACATGAAGGCCTACTAGATTATCATGTCGTCATGTGTCGAACAGTTTAAAAGAAGCCGTAATAGTAATAGTAAGGTATAAATTTCTCAACTGATTGACATATCAGCCCACAGCACAAAGTACTTAACCCAGAGATTTTAGTTTTAAAGAAGACCTTCGTTATGGCATGAGGGCTCGCAATCTGAAAGTTTTTTCATTCAATTTGACGAGAACACATCATCCAAGAAAAAACAGGATGAATTCTGTTCATCTTCGACTGCGAAGAGAAATACCAACGATAGAAATTCCTTCCGAAAATTCTTTGAAAAACAACAGGCAGCAGCTCGGCCTTCAAATAATCAAAAGATTTGAAGGAAAAACATTAGCGGCCCCAAATTTGAAAAGAATGCTTCAGTAACTGCTAAACCTTTGGTCCAAACTTATCCAGAAGAAATGCCTAGTACCATGATACATCACATTATTGACACTTGGCAAGGATCTAATCGAAAACCAGTGCTTGCCAAATCAGTAAATTGTCCCAGGATACGATTTCAGAAAATCCACCCACAAAGAAAATGACAGGAGCATTTTTAAAGGGAAATCATTTTTTATTATTCGATTGACTTTTAACCAAGTTGGCGAAACTCTCTAAAATATGCATGAGCCTTCATGGTCCGAAGAACTGAACATAATGTATAGTGAAAGGACCCTGTACTGATCGAGCCTTAGGTTATGGTTCGAGGGTGGGTTCATAGAGCGATCGAAAGTTGACAAATTTTCGCCATTACTTTCGGTCAAAATTACGACCTATTTTCATTACAGTTTACCAAGCTATGTAAATCGTCAATCACCAGTCGAAGTCATTCATATATCCTCTACAAAGGCTTCCAAAGTGGCTGGATTTTAAATTTTGTAAAAGAGTCTCTCCTTCATAAATGCACAAGATTTGGTTTCCCCCCCTTCCAACTTTAGTAATGCTTTATGTCCTTCTTTCTGCCGAATTTGGATTTACTTTTCAAAACCAATTCAAGCGAATTCGTACTATTAAATATTTTATTATTTGTTCCTCTCAAATTGTTGAGAAAGTTATAATTCATCATTGTTGCAGGAAGGTAAGGGATCTACAGGATTTCTAGGTAAACTGAAATTAGCTACGTTCTCGGGCGAGAACTGAAAATTTGAATACATTGCGCCTTAGAATGTAATTTTCTTGTAGCTGACATTTTTCTCAATTTAAAAAAAAAGTAAAAGGGTGTATGCTGCGAGGGCGAAATGGGCCACTATGTACCCATTGCTTTTATAAAGTACAATTAAAAGGTTTGGAAGTGCAAAGGAATGCATAGTTTGCACAGTATACTTATGAACTAAACCAGCGGTGGGCACGTAATTTGAGTTTGGGAGCAGTTCAACAACAAGAACAGAAAATCAACCCTTTTTAGCTAGGCTCGAGTCGACGAGTGCCCAGCTGGCGACGCATGGATTTTGTTGTTTTAACACACTCTGCAGAGAGGCAATTGCACTTGTTGCAACATCTGCTTGTGCGTGAGCGCCAGCGAGATAATTTCTTATGCGTCTGAGTGACGCCAACGAAAACAATTCTAAACTAAATCATCGAGACGTAAGGCAAAGATTTGAAATACTCGTTGGATTTCAAATTTTTAATAAGATGAACTCATTCTTTTGCCCAGAGAAGCTTTCTCAACCCTACGTACTTCAAGGGTGCAAAAATCGAACCCTTGCCGTTTTATAAATCACTTGAATGTATGTGCGTGTACACCTCAATTTCCCTTTCATCTGGCCTGGTATACCACTTACACTCCCCGCTATTTCTCTTTCTAAGTATCTATCCTTCTCATCATCATCAACATCATCATCCTCAGCACACTAAGCAGACGCTTGACCCGATTGTGTTGATGTTTTTTTTTCTTTTGCTTTTTTGCCGGGGGTTTATCCTTTATCTGTTATCCTTGGCTGCGGTTGCTTGACTTCTTTGTCTGGTCGTGCTTTCTTCTGGTTTTCTGTTTTGCATATTTGTTTGTGCTTATCTCTAATCTGTGACCAAAATTGATTTCCAAGCATGTAAATCGACCTCAGATAGGGGCACCGCCTAGCAGTGTTTATAATTATGGCCCAGTGTTGACATTCGCCTTGTAATTTCGTTTCATTTCGAATGCAGAGAAGTAGGAGGAGGAGGAGGAATGTTTACCTTACACACCCACTTGTCTGTCGGTTTACTCACATTTGTCTAAATAGAATTGATGAACGGGCCACACTGTGTCGGGGTGGGGGTCAAAAGTTTTAAAGACTCACCTGAAAGAGAAGAAAGTGCTGATTAAAAATGGTTTGTTTATTTGCATATACTTTTCAGGCGCACTGTGGTGTCTGTCAATAAATTTCCATCAATTATATTTGCTTAGCAAAATTTTTGCATAAACATTTTGAAATGAAAATGTTCCATTGAGTAGATTTTAATTATTGTATAAATAAATTCTAGATGTGGACTAAATTTCCATAAATTTATTTCAAATGTTATGTGTTTTAGGATGCCAGGCCGGGAGGGAGGGACAGTTACTGTGTATCTTGCTCAAGAATCTACATTTGCATCTGCATGTCTTGTTAGTTTGGCGAATGTTTGCTGTTGTCTGTTCGTGTTGCCGTTGTTGTTCATGTGCGATATTTCATTTGGCAAATGTGAAAGCAAACTCATAGAACAGTTTCCGACTTTAGAGGTAGTGGCCTGTTGCAGAAACTGTACTAAACCCTTCCACTTTAGTGTCGCTCGCATCATTTGAAATGTATATGACCTGAGTTGAATTTAGTACAGGTTGTTTAAAACTAAGTGGTTTGTGTTCTCTTAGTATTGGTCATCTATACAAAAAATAAATGATGTTCTCGATCTCATTAGTTCGTCCTGTAACAGAATCATGTCACTTCTTGCCCTAATAAGCCAAGATACTGCTAGTTAGTCACAGCTTCAAAAATATTCCATTTCCACATTGTTTTTGGAGAGAATTCTATTCCAGGTTCTGTTTATACTATGCTTTACAGCCGCAGCTCTAGCTAGTATAAAATGGGCGTCAACATAACTCCTTGACATTTGTACTTAGGTATTATTTTTCAGGGTTCGCTCTGAAAAGCCAGATTTTCAGCCTTTGCTAGGGAGCCCTCCTATCCTGAAAACCATTGATTCCGATTTGGCCATATTCACTTCCATATTCCAAGTCTTACAATATACTTTCAGCCTATCGATCATTTCCTGCAATACAATGACTTCATCAGCCATTATGACTACATATGTCATCCGCAAATAATAAGAGGCGTATACTTTCACTTTCCGGTGTCAAGCCGACATCTATGAAATCATGAAGATCGCCAAGGAAGAGGGCAAACAAGAGCCCTACCTTATTCCGATATTGGTTTCTAAATACCAACATAACTTCTTGCCTGTCCTTGCTTGCCTCTCCAGCACATTTGGAAACTTGGTCGAGACTCGCATCGAATATAATTTGTAGGTACATTGAATGCTTACTTGGGATTTTATCAAAGGCAGCCCAAAACTCGACGAAAAGGCGTATACTTTATTTTCTCCTCTCGTTTTAATCAGAACACATTCCTAACCAGCACATTTGAAAACAACTATGCTGATCTCACGCACACCAATGCGATGCAAAAATGTAAATGTATTTTTGCCTGCCTCTGTTTTAGATACATGATGCATGATACAACCCAGCAAGCGAAATTTGCGTTTTCAGACACTTTTTTTAAGCATTCACCTTTATAATGTGCACAAAAAAAATTCTGGAGTGAGCGATTTTTTCTATGAAAACGCGTCACACTTAATTTGATTAATTTTCTGAGTCTAATCTGATCTGGTTTCACCCTCCCAATGAAGCATATAAAAACCTCATGAAAGACACTTTACTTTTCTAGTCATTTAGGTTGGAAAAAACTTTGCGAAAAAAATTTTCGACTTTTTTTTTCATATTTTTTATTGATATTCAAAATATTCCCAGGATTTTCAAAAATTCGAAATAGTTTAGAAATATTGCCCTTAATGACCCAGTGACACGATTGCCTAGCAACCAAACTTACGCGTTTATCTCGAAACCACGTTTTCACTGTGGCCACGATTCAAAGAAACCAGTGGACCGAGGGCTTATACGACGCAGAATTGTCGTCGCTATCGTTCAGCCCTCAACTTTTGGATACCTATATTTTAAGTTTACTTGTTTTACACTACACTACAAAAAAATACCAAAAAAACTTTTTTTCAAATGTCCGCCATTTTTCAAAAAAATTTCAATTTTTTGAGCCACATTAGTTCTAAACATAACCGCATTTTTTTTTCAAATCATCCCAAGTGCTCAAATGGTCACCATGTGGGCACCTTTTTTATTCATCATTTCGGAGCCGATAACTTTCTGAACCAAAAAAAATTTTGTATTTTCCTTTCATTCATAAACTATTTAATAAAAAAAACAAAAATAAAAATCTCTTATACTTTTTTTGGAATTTTTCTAAAACCATCTACTTTGCTCATCGAAAGTGTGTTCCCCCTTAAAGCAAAACATCCAACAAAAACAAAATTTTTGATTACATGCCTACTTCAACTCCGAAAGTGCTTTTTATGAGCCCATGCTTAGAGCACCGAATGTGCTCCGCAAGCCCTCAAATTTTTGTGTTTACCCCATAAAACGCTCTTAAGCTAGGCAATTTTTAAGACACATTATTTGGAGCCGTCCAAACTTTGCTTGCTGGGTACAAGGTAGCGTAACGGGAAGTGCCTTTTCACATGCTCGAGAATTTATGAAGCTCCAGGGCTGAAACTCATACCAAAACCAGGGCCACAAAGTCGTTTTTTTACATTTTTGACAGCGTTCGATAAAAGTTACTTCCCACACCAGGACATCAAAAGCGACCATATCAGTACGAAATACCGAATTACACCATTGAATCATCGAACCAAGGCCCTCTGAGAATATCGAAGCTGCGCAGTGCACTACCTTGTAATTACCCTGTACACCAGAGAACTGCAACGAGCCGCCACGAATACAATCGCTCAGCGCTTAAGGCTTTTCAATCTCGAGTATTGCCCGTACTCATACTCAAGTTGACTTAGCGCTTCGGCCCCGAGTCGACGCAAGCCCCTTGTTGCTAAAATCGAAGTTCTGCTGCGAGCCGTCATGAGTAAAGTTTGTTCATTACAAATACTCGCGATTACTCATAGCTTCGGCCGCGAGTCCCCGAGAGTACTTGTTGCCGAAGGCAAAGATCTGCTGCGAGCTGTTACGATCAACGCTTGCACACAAAAATGAACAATTTGTGAGAGCAAAAGAGATAGCATGATGGCCTGTTTTATGCATTTGTATTTTGCATACGCTTTCTCTTTCCTTCTTGTGGCATGTTGTTTAAAGTTTTCAAACACAACAACAATTGCATAAGAGGCTTTTCGAAGCTCTCCGTCAACTAGCAGAGTACGTACGATTAAATTCTGTGGCAAGTGCGAGTAAACACGAGTAGAGTGTCGAAAGGCTTGCCATTGCTGGCAAAAGGTTTATTTTGACTCGGGTTATGAAAAGCTTGTTCATATTATTACTCGTGCGAAGTAAAGAGCTTGCTCGTTCTGACTCAAAGGGCTTGCGTTCATTTCGAGTATGTCGAACCAAGGCGACGAGCCCAGCCGAGCCAAGTAAACGCACGAGTGAGATCAAACATTAGAGGCTTGTTGCAGGTGTCTGCAGTACACGAGGGAAATTAATAATCCGGCCTGATATTCTTTTAACTTTTAGTGATTCTTAAACCAGAGTGTTAACCTTCCACTTTCACATTCTTGACGTCATTCGCTGGCTAAGCTAAGTGACCTCATTCCTTCTGTGCATTTACCCATAGGAGATGAATGTCCATTTGGCAGGTCATCAGCTGCAGATAATCAAATCACTGTTACTACATTTGACATTCGCCCGGGCACCTTTCAGCTTTTTTCCGCTTAAAGGCTACATTTTCTATTGATAACTCTAAGTGTCAGCAATAAATCAGCTGATTGTAATTAGTCAAGGTAAGCGCACTTTTCGGTATGGCCATCAGCTCGTTCTTCGATTCTGATTTGATATTATCAATTGTGGCAAACCACTTACCTTTTATTGGTCTTTTCAGTTTTGGGAATAAAAAAAAGTCGCAGGGAGCCAAATCTGATGAATACGGTGGTTGAGGCATGATTACGGTGTTGTTTTGGCCAAAAAATCACGAACAAGCATTGATGTGTGAGCTGGTGAATTGTCGCGATGCAGAATCCACGATTCGTTTTTCCACAATTCCGATCGTTTGAGCCATAACTTCTTGTAGTATTCCTTATTAACTGTACGACCTCTTGGCGGGAACTCATGTTGCACCACACCATTGTAATCAAAGAAAACAGTGAGCAAAAACCTTCACATTTGATCGAACTTGGAGTGCTTTTTTCGGTCTTGGCTCATCTGGCCGCTTTCATTGGGATGATTGGTTTCGATGTCAAAACCACTTACCCACGTTTCGTCACCAGTTATGACCCGTTTGAGCAAGCCCGGATCGTCGTTGAAGTCATTCAAAAACTCCTGAGCGATACTAATGCGACGTTGCTTTTGCACAGAATTTAGTCAAAAATCGAAGAGCACACGAAAACGTGGCTAACCTTTTCAGTTGCCAAAAAAAACTACTAATCGAAATTGGCTGCCATTTAAGTAGCTAGTTCAATTACCCAAAAACCGAAAATTGAAAATATAATGGGACACAGTTTTAAGCAAAATATAAAATAGCTTCAGTTGGAGATTGAAATTTCGTAATTTATTTAAGGTTTGAGGTTTGATTTTACCATTCCACCGCCAGCCTGACGCTCGTCATCTGCCTTTCCCGGTATGAGTTCACACCTGAGTTTTGCGACCCAAATGTCTGTATTCTTCAAATATTTCCAGAACTTCTTTATGTCGGACACTTCAGAAGCCGCCTCGGCCGCCTGTATAAGCAACTTGTGGCGTTTTTGCTTTAGATCCTGTTGCAAAGCTAGTGGTTGCATATATATCTCCACGGTGATCTTTTCCTCTAAATTCAAAAATCCTTTATTGGGCCGTACATAGAACAACTGGGTTGAAGTTGTCATCATTTTAAAGGCAACACGAAGACACTTGCTCGGATTACAAATCACAAGCTTTTTGCACACTTCATGATTAAATGGACCATCGAAAATAAGCTCCTTTTAATAAATTAAATGCATTTGTTAGGCCTCAACAATGGTATTAGTATATTGTCACCGCTTACCTCAGGGGGATCAAGTACCAGTAGAGATTCCATTTGGTTGGGCATTTCTTAATGCAATACTTCTTAATTTCTTAGTATTAGGAATATCTTATTTCGGAACAATGATAAAATGGAATATGAAAAACTATGAATCTAGAAATTACAGGCAGCGGTTGCTTAGAGTTTGCTTTAAGTTTGGTTGATTTTTTTGAAAAGATGCATCAATTCTTAATGTATTATTTTAAATTCACTAGTTTTGGTTGAGTTTTTAAACTTTGATAGACCCGGAAACATCGAGTTCAGCAGAGTTCAGTAGTTTCGTTGCATACGTATTATATATTAGTCTATTTATTAATGTATTGTAAATTTTGCAGCTGCCGAAACTTGCCGGATTAAACGTTACAGTGATATATGCGATTTAATCTGCAGGTAAATAATATTTGAGAAGAAGAAGAACAAAAAATCGTTGCAGGCAAAATTATTAAATAGCGTTTTATCGGGGGTGTCCTGAAAATCTCAAGAGATTTTGGCTTCGGTTGGTTTGCAAATCGCTAGAGAAATCCGTCGGTGTCCCAGAACTTCGAGAGATTTCGTCTTCTTCGAAAGTCTAGTTCGAAAGTCGAGTTTGAAAGGTGTGTGTATAAGATTGTGGTTCGACTACAAAAACAGTGATATATTGCGTGGGTTCGTGAATTCGCTATTGGTTGGTTTGTGTATTGGTTGGTTTGCCAAAATCTCCCAATTGAAAGAGATATCTAGGATACCGAGAATTGGTTTTGGGTTGGAATTTGGTTGCAAGAGATTTTTGGGACACCGCCGTATATGATTTACTGAGATAGGTAACACATATTATAGGTAGTTGCAATTGACCTTTTCTGCTTTTGGGCTTTGCAACTACCAAATGGGTGGGTTTTTTACCTAACCTCGACCCTTTCAACAGCTACTTGCTATGTATAAAAGTTGTTGGGGTTTTGTATTTACCTAGCACTGCGTAACCCTTTCAAAGGGATTTAGTTTTTTCCGACCATGACTATTTTAGTGGCCGGGTGGCTCAGCGGCTAGTGTGCGCGACCGCTGTGCAGCCACAGCTACTGTTCATGTTCAAATGTATTCTCTGTTGAATTTTCTGGTTGATTATTGAACTATAATCAAACCTCGACCTTGAGCCTGCTAACATTCACTTTGACTAAAATCAAAATAGGTCGTTAAACCCCCATATTCAGTAATTTATTTAAGGTGAAAAATTTATGTGAAAAATTGAAGATTTTTACTCTTAGCGCTTATTTCGCGGTCCCGAGAGATGTTACGAGCGTGAAACATTTTTAGTACGAAGCGTTGATGTGTGAAGTAAACAAGCAATTCAAAATGTCGCCAGATAAGCTAAATTCATATTTGTCGCTATATCTTGAAAACTAAGGGTGGGAAAACTGATAACAGATTTGGAATCAAGAGATCCCAAATACTATAGAAATGTAGATGCCATTCGTGGAAGTTTTTTCGTGTTGCCTTGTGTTATTTTGTAAACGAAAGTTATCAAAATTCCTTTAATATTTAAACAGCTGATTTTTGTTAACTTTAGTTTAACTTTGACACGCGAATACAAAACATTCGTCAGTGGAACAAGGAAAATTCACTTCTTGAGAATGCCATTTGAACAAGGGCTTTAGTCGACTTCTTAAAATGTCCACAAAAACTTTCGCTATGCAGTTTATGAAAGAAAATGCCTCGGTAAATTGTGGTATGTCGGGGTCGCCATTTTTTGAAAATTGGGAATACGGGACACACGATGTATAATTTTCTTCAATTGTTCTTTGAATTCAGCATATCATTATAGACTAATGCCAGTGAGTCTATGAAGGCCATCGGATCATTTATGTTCATATGGTATTCTATTTTCTCCTGGTGCTTTTTGAGTTTGCAGCTAGTCGCTTGGAAAATAAACTTTGGCCATACAACGCACCCATTTTGCACCCAAAGAAATGAACTTTCCGAAAGATTGGTATATAGACCTGTTCGAATGAAAACCCAACAGTTGTCCCCCACCGAGTTTGAGAGCAGATTTTCCAAAATTTAAAAGTCACGTTTTAAACCCATTTTCTGAATGTGTGGCTTTAAAAATGAGTTTGATGCTTATCGCTAGGAAACTAAACTTTCGGTAGAACTGAAAGCGACGGCCAACAACAGAGTTCGCTAGAGGAGAGGAGTGGTTGATGCCCTATGTCCCCCAAGGGATCGAAACTAGAAGAACTGTGTGGTAGTCACCAATCAGTCAGCCAGGTTGAACTCTTGTTTATATATAGATTAAGTAAAGCTCAGATAAAGAATAGTCGAGTTATAAGCAAGTTAAAGTTCAAGAAAAGAGCTTAGTTATACCCTCCCAGAGTAGTTCCTCAGTACTTAATTTCTTTTATATTTCCTTCATTTATTTATCAAAAATTTTTCCCACAATTCTTTCCAGTCTCCACATCACATCTCTTATACCACTTGCCGCCTGGCAGCCTTGTTGACAGCACACATTCAGCACAAAAAGAACCTTGCAACATATTTGCATCCATTACAATGCTCCAACCCAGCTACCCAACCCAACTCACTCACACACGCACACACAGAGAGCTAAGGCAATGGAAACTCTAAACAATAACAAAATGGCAAAGGATACAGGACACCAACGACGGGGTCTTTTAGCATTTTTTGGTAATTATGCATTGAGCCGCTTACAAAACTTAATCCCCCAGTTTCATTTCAATTTCAATTTGAAAATGTTTTCAAGCAAATTGAATTCAGTTAAAGCCCTTTTTTCCAGCACACACAGAAGCCATCATTAGAGAGAGCTACCTGTGTGGACTACCTGTGGCTGACCTGTACTTTGGGTTGGGTCATTAAAACGTGTCGCCGTTTGTCTAATGTCTTGTTTTGGTCTCAACTAGGCGGAAGGAGTAGCACATTTTCTTTTTTTTTAGCTCTTTCCTTGACTCGGTTCGGCTGCTGATTGAATTAATTTCCACCCTAAGTACATGTCCATGTCACTTTCAATATTTTAATTCAATTTGCATGAGTGCTAAGGACTTGTGATTTGGATTTGGAGACAGCTTGAAAAGGTAAGCTGAGAAGGTTTTTCCACATTAATGAAATTAAAACGCGTGAACAGATTTTTACAGGTAGGAGGATGGAAAAGAAGGGGAGCAAATTGCTGGTCCACCAAGTGTGCACTTTAAATAATTAAACGGCTGAAAGTGGACCAATGAGACCAATGAGAGAGAGAGAGAGAGCAGGGCAATTTATAAACTGAAAGAGAAAAGGTTTCAAATATTTATAAAATGGGACATATTCATTAAAAAGTTGGAGCTGACTCAAAACATTTTCCTACACTTTGCTCAGTGAAACGCAAAATACTAAAAAATATTCCACTGTTTCTTTTTCCAAATAGTTTCAATAAAAAGAAACAAAAGAAATTAAAAATCTACATAAAAACCACAAAAAAATCAATCAAACTCAAAAGGCGGCAAAAATCATTAAGTTTTGCCAAGAAAAATGAGAAATGAGGAGGAGGAGAAGACGTAGACGGAGGCGAAGCGTTATGTTTATAAACACTGAACGAGGCGGCGAAAATTGTTTGGTAAAAATAAACAAAAATTGCAAAACGGACAGCTACATCTTCATCTTCATCAGCCACGTCCTCCTCCACCTCCTTATCGTCGTCAACAATTTGGCACACCCCCAATCCCTATATATGCCCTCCAGGCAGCAGCTGGCTGCTGTGACTGTTGCAATTTTTTCTTAAATTTGTCAACTGTTGTGTGGTCGACGTACCTCTCCCCCCCCCTCCCCCCAATTCCTGTTACCAAGGACGCGTATGCATATGAAATATGTCGACTTTATTAAAGTTGAAGCCCCCTCAATTTGAGATGCAAATTCTAAAATGAGAAAAATTCGTAAATTCTTTCTTAGACACCTGCAAGGCCGCATGTACAAAATACTAAGCGCTTTTTTGATGTAGCCTTCGTAACTATTTCAGCTTTACCTACACTCTTAAAGTGTTGCCAATGGGCGGGCAGAACTCACTTCATCCCTTTACCACTCCAACGTACTGTTATGACTGCCTCAGCATGTGGTCCTCATCTGCTTTTGCATACGGTTCGTCAGTTTTGCTTGGGTTTTTGCGTGTTGTCAAGCCCACACAGACACGTGGATAAATGAAAAATTTCTGGAGCTGACCCTTTCCCTTTTTTTTTTGTTTGCCAATTGCGTGCGTTGCCGTTTGAAGTATGATGATTATTTTTCGAAAATTTTATTTATTTTATATGCTCAAGCACGGCAGGGGGCTTCAATCCTTTCCACACACCCACACAGATTTACGTCACGCAAACGTGGAGGACCACGCGACAGTTATGTACTTAGGGTACCCACAAGAAAGTGCAACACGAATCTGTTTAGGTTCTTTCTAAGTGAATTGTCAATTATTGCGGGGCAATAGCAACTCAGCAGCATTTGCGTCAGAGCAAATTCCTTTCAGGATTGAAATCACGACTTTATTTGATGTGGGAATTAAGACTGAATTGGTTCAGTGATTCATGAAGGTCCTAACTGATACCAGATCATTCGGTTACGAAACATCGGCGTGCAGATTATCCATTTTCTAAATCAAGCCATTAACATTTCTTTGTCAGTAGATAAGGGCTTGGCTTCAGTGTTCAACTAATTAAAGCCAATCTTCGCCATTGAGCATTCTCAATAACTCATGAGGCGCTAAGGTACCTGAGAACAAGGGATATTGAAAAGGACCTTGTTCCATGGTTGGAGATGTTATCAACAAGCAGGCCGCCATTTACCTTGACAAGCTATCTCACCACCCCAACAAACTGGCTAAAAACTTGTGAAGAAGACGGAGAATCTATGGTGTACGTCAAAGGAGAAGGTTAAAGAGAGTCTTTCCCAAGGACCTGAAGTCACGGCGACTCTAGCAGGTCAACATTTACACCAAATTATTACACTTTCTCACTAAATACCTACATTAAAACACTTAAACATTATCGGTAAGCCCAAATGGACACTGCCAAGTACCGTTAAAACCCAATATCACACTAGCATAAGCGGCCAAAAAAGGGTAGCAGAAGGCTAGTTATTGAAGGATACTTTACCAATAAAAAAAAATAGGGAAAGTTAACTTCGGCTCGGCCGAAGTTTTGTATACCCTTGCAGCTTCCATTGAAAACAAAAAAGTTTTTCTAACTAAGACTACTTTTTGGACCTTACTTTTCTATGGGATCTATACTATAAAGATGTCTGATTTCGATTAAACTTGGTGAAATCATGGAAAAGCATAATACACAGTTAATTGCGAAATTTGGAGGCGATCCCATTTAAAACAAAAAGTTTTTCTCACTAGAACTTCTTTTTCGACAGATCATTCATACTGCAGCTATATGCTATAGTCATCCGATTTTGATAAAACTTTGTAGAAATGTGTCCAAAGTATATAAATTAAGTGTCAAATGCCAATAAAAAGGACGTTTTCATTAAAAACAAAAAGTTTTTTCACTAGAACTCTCGACCGCGCCGAGCTTTTTAAGAAAATAAAAAGTTTTTCTCACTAGAACTAGTTTTTCGACCGATCGTTCCTATGGCAGCTATATGCTATAGTCATCCGATTTCGACCAAACTTAGTGAAATCATGGGAAGGGATAGTAAACTAAGAAATACGTACTTTGGAGGCGTTTCCATTAAAAACAAAAAAGTTTTTCTCTTTAAGACTAGTTTTTCAACCGATCGTTCCTATGGCAGCTATATGCTATAGTCATCCGATCCGGCCGGTTCCGACAAATGTGCAGCGTATTTGTACCAAAAGACTTCGTGCAAAGTTTGGTGAGGATAGCTTTAACACTGACGGAGGAGATAGCATAGAAACAGACGGACAGACGGATAGGGCTAAATCAACTCAGCTCGTCGTGCTGATCAAGAATATATATACTTTATGTGGTCGGAAATGCTTCCTTCTATGCGTTACAAACATCCGGACAATTTTATAATACCCTCTGCAAGGGTATAATGAGGCGCTAAGTACCTACTCCTTGCTTAACAGCATTGTTCTATGCTCTCGTAAAATTGTTCATTTTCCGATGAAGTAGATAATATCTTCTTTATCCTGGCAATTGCACATAGTGCAGTTTGTACTGTTTGGAGTTATATTCGGCATGAAATAAAGTCTCAGAAGCTCGCCTCGTGCCATGAATATCAATCGGATCTGACTTGTGAAAAACGCCTCGCTAAAATAGTTTCTTTCTCCAAGATCGTAGTTCAAAATTTTACGTATATCTCCCTTTCTGTGCTTCTAAGTGATTCTTGGACAAATCGTGCCCTATAGGATGCATCCATTTTTATTAAAAATTTTCTCGTTCAGAGACTACATGTCGAACAGTCCTCGAGATTCAGCAATTCATTATGGGTAGCTGCTAAGATTTCCCACTCTTGAAAGGACTGCTTCCTTTCGTTGCATAAAAGTCAGCGATGTTCTTCATAACCCCCAGGGGCCGAGCGCAATCGGCTATATACACGCACACGAGCCGAGCGCATGCCGAAGTCGGGCATATGAGCGTAAGCAGCGCTCTCTTTGCTTGCATTCGATGCCCAGACGTCGAGCAGGGAAGTTGAAAGCTGTGCTGTGTCGCTTTGATATCGCACACCAATACACTCTCATATTGTGGCCTCGCTCTTCTGGAACATCGCTGATATAAGTATTAGCAAGATCTTCGGTAGCCTATGTTCATGCATGCTCATAGTCTTTTGCTTGTAGCTGAGGTAAAGTATATATATTCTTGATCAGCATCAACAGCCGAGTCGATCTAGCCATGTCCGTCTGTCCGTATGAACAAACAGATCTTATAGGTGGTAAGTGATAGAGGTTCGACATGTATGGAGAAAAAACTTCTCATACTTGCAGACAGATCAAGTTTATTTTCAATTTTTGCCACGCCCACTCCCGTCCCCCGCAAACTAGAAAAACCGGTTTATCTCCCACAGTTTTATAGATAGAAGGTTCGTTCCTTCTGGACATATTTAGTAATCAGGGCTATTTATCGATCCGCCAAAGGAATGGTAAAGATCGGATGAACGATAGTCGAGCTATAAGGAAAACAAGCAATTATGGGCAGTACCGGCCGCAACTGTGATGGGCAGCACTTCACAGGTAAAGTAAAGTAAAATGGCTTGTCTAGTTGACACAGCCCCAAGGGGCCAAAGCCGAGCTTCTCTCAATCTCTTGGCTTGTGCGCTTCTAATTTTCGCACAAGAGAAAGGGACCTACAGTTTATCGCCGAATCCGAACGGCAGCTTGAGAAGCTTTTCATGGCTAATTTCTACAAAGCTGGCGCCAACAGCAGAGAGGCGTGACCGGGTGTAAAGTTTATTCAAAGAAAAAACTTTTTATTAGATGTTCCGAGGCGGCATCAAACTAACGACCTCTTGCACAGCGGTCGCGCACACTAGCCGCTGAGACACCCGGCCACATAGCACTTCAAAGGTACAGAGTATATTATAGTCGAGCTTGAACGACTTTCTTACTTGTTTCTTCGTGATTTTTATACCCTTAAAGAGGGTATATTAAAATTGTTCGGATTTTTGTATCGCATAGAAGGAAGCATTTCCGACCTGTCCGATTTTCTCTGTTAGTTTGAAAGCTATCTTCACGAATCTTTCCACGAAGTCTTGTTGTACAAATACGCTGCACATTTATCGGAGCCAGCCGAATCGTACGACTATAGCATATAGCTGCCATAGGAACGATCGGGCGAAAAAATAGTTTTAGTGAGAAAAACATTTTTGTCTTGAATGGAATCGGCATCAGAATTTGTGTTTATAAGTTTTCTATGCTTTTTCAAATATAACTATGTAAAAAACCCCCAGTATATTCTTTGGTTGAAGATTGTGCTAGTGTGTATTGGCAACAAATAGAGCGCCCTTTGGATTCGAGTTTTTGTTTTGTGAGTTTTTTTTATATGAAGTTTTTTGTTTTGTCAGCTCCTTTGTCGAAGTGTGTACTAGGCTTAAAGTTAAGCCTAAAACCGAAAAGTAGACTACAGATTTTGAATGGTCTAGCGTTAAATCGTTAAAGCCTTGAAAAAAGGTTTATAAAGGGTCTTCAAAAAGAACTGTAACGAACATCGAAGTGAACAAAAATGAGTAAACTCAAACCAAAAAGTGGAAGTTTCGAGAAAGTGGAAGTATATTAAACAGCCTCTTCCCCACAAGCAACAAAAAAGCCACAAAGTTTTTGGTATTTTTTTTTTTTTTGTGAATATATTCATATTGATATTCACATTCATAAACATTTCACTTTTTGTTATTTGCTTGACACTTTTCATTAGCCTACGCCAAAGTCAGAGACAGAGAGAAAGAGAGAGAGACAGAGAAGTTGCCCGAAGCACGAAAATGAAGAAGTTTTTCTTCAGACTGTTTGTTTTTCTTTTTGCAAAGAAAAGTTTTTTGCAGAAATCTCTTGAAGGTTTTCCCAGGACTTATGTAATTAGTATGAGAGTAGAAAGCTGAAGCAAAATCCCTTACCATTATGGTTGAAGATTGTGCAAGGTTGAGCGGAAACTGACGCAAGTCCCTCCTACCCTTTGAGTAATCGCCTTAGCTGCATCTAAACAGCAACAGAAATAGGAAGTTGAATTGCCTGCAAATGACAGTTAAATGAAGCGTGGCGGCCACTGAGCGCCCTCTAATCAGCTGCAAGGGCCAGACCAGGAGTTGGAGTATGAGAAGAAGGCGGAGGCTGACAATCTCAGATTAGTGTCGCAAAACAACCACGCACCACATTGTGTGGCCACGCAACTCCTGGGGGTTTGGATCCGTTGTGACAGCTGGCCCCATAAGCCAGTTAAGACAGGTCCATAGACAGACAGGGGAAAAAAAACAAGCCCAACACAAAACACACAATACCAATCGGTGGTGGCCTGCAGTGCCAGTGCAGGAGATAATAGCACATGACTTGCCGCCGCCCACGCGATAAGAACACTGAAAGAAAAATGCCCAAAAAAATAGTTGAACTTGAGACTCAATTAAACAACCTGAAAACATCATAAACATCTTTAGTGAAAGAAAAGAATGACAAGAAAGAGACAAAACTTGTTCCGTAAATATAATGGTCAAGTCCCAGTCACCTGACTTACTTCCATACCCCTTTTCTGTTGTTAGAAACTGGGGAAAAAGAAAGGTTTTTCGTTTTTGTCTGCTTTCAATGGCTGTCAAAATTGAACAGCTGATAGCTGTCCAAGTCCAACCAGTTTCTCTCAGTGCCTAATGGTAGTCTGCCTGTTGTCTAGCTTTGATTTAGATGTCTTTCTTTTATACATAAAGCGTAGCATTTTCTGCACTTATTTATTTCTACTTTCCTTATTTATCTGAAAATTGTATCTATTTTCGGAGCATTTCAGCAAAGCTGCGCACGGCTTTTGTTTGATGTAAGTCCATTGTATTGGCCGCCACAATAAGTAGATAAGGCTCAGAGAGAGAGAATGAGAGAAAGATAACCACAAAGTAGATATTACACGAATTGAAAAGAAATTCATTTAGGAATACAAATGGTTAGGAAGTTGGAAAACCGAAATGTTAATTTGAATCTACTACTTAAATTTTAAAATCTCAAAAACTATGACATCAACAAACAAATTTACCAAAGGTTTTTAAAATAAATTCACTAAAAGTTTTGATTGAAAACTATTTACTAGAGTGGATGCTTTTTCTACACACCAAGTTCCATTCTAAATTTAGTTACACAGACAGAAAAATGGTCTATAAAAATCTATTTGGACTGGATATTAATTAATATCCTTTTTGATATTATTATATCATTTTTTCATATAATCTTGACGATTGTCAGCTCCGTTGTATTAAAATCTAAGATCAATTTAACATTAAATGAATATTTTAACTCCAAATTCTACCAATAGATCATCATCAACTATCTTTTCTTACTCTTTGAACGTTGAAAATGGAATTTAGATCGACCTGTTTTATTTTTCAAACAAAAACTCCACAACGAACCTGGTTGAAGAACTTTGTTCGCAGCAGGGATTAAAACCGAAACGATTTTCGATTTCGGTCGGGTGGTTTATCTCGGGCCTTCGGTATTTTTCGGCTGAGGTTATTTTATGGAAATCAGACAGAGGTTGTCTCTTTTCTTAACAGTTAAAAAAGGCTTTCAGCCAATATAGATGCCTTGACCGGTTCTCTGGTATGGAAGTTTCGAACTTTGTCAGGTTTCCAGATCTCAAACGCTGACCAAGTTAGGAGTTTCCAAATCTGAGAACTAAAATGCCATTTTAAGCTAAGTCCTAGGCAAAATAGCAGACCACCTCCCGCTCAAACTCAATTTTTATCGTCAAAAACAATAAAAAAAAAATGCACATTAATTTATTAGCCCTTGTTTCTCTTTTTTGCGAGTTTTTTGGTTCTATGCAAATTAAAATCAGTATGATGACTTAATCGACAAAATATAAAAATATTTACCATTTTGCATAAACACTTTTTCAATTTTCATGACCAACGTTAATTTTTTATAAACGGAAAAAATAAACCCTAATCATGACAATTTGGTGATGATTTTGGAACGTTATATTTTGATCTGTGTGCAAGTAAAAACACGATCTTTCGCCACAGAGGAACCCATACATAAATGCTTTATCTGCCAGTTCTGATCTCTTTCGTTTTGAGAGAAGAAAAACTGTACTTTTTTGGTTATATTATTTCACGTTTTTGCGAAGTGCATCCCAAATATTAGAACTTAATTTTTTCCAAACGATGCACTGTGGGCCCAATCGCCAAATAATTCGAAAATTTTGTGGAAACAAAACTTATTTTTGGCAATACACCTTCAAACTACATAGTCTATATACAAAGAATCGAATAATATTTTCGATTGTTTGGCAGCCCTGAAATTGTTATACTGTGATAGTTTTTATACTCTGTACCAAAGGTACATGCAAAAGCCATGTCCGTCTGTCCGTCTGTCTGTCCGTATAAACGCACAGATCTCAGAGATGGTAAGAGATAGAGGTTTGACATTTATGCTTCTTATACATGCAGGCAGATCAAGTTTATATTTAATTTTTGCCACGCCCCCTCCAGCCCCCGCAATTTGCGAATAACGTTATATCTCCCACAGTTTTATAGACAGAAGGTTTGAACCTTCTAGACATATTTTCTAATAAAAATGTTTGTTCGATTTGCCAAAGCAATGGTAAAGATCAGATGAACGGTAGTAAAGATATGAGCAAACGAAAATTCAATATATCTGGGCTGCTCCTGCAGCAGCAAAACACATACATATGTATGTAGATGTATGTATATATGAGCAACGACTACACAGCAAAGTGATAGCCAACAATATTTTAGGACAAATTTTTATTTAACGATTCATATTGGATCGTTGTGGGTGTGATGACCCCGCCCCGCCAAAAATTCCACCTTTTAAATGAATTAAACCTGCAAATATATTGTCTGAGTAATTCCAACAACGAAATCCTATACAAAACCTAACAGCAATGGCTAGCTCATTAGATCCAATTGGATTCTTGCAGCTAACTGGGACGCTCTCATTTTCCCCCTTCCCTTTCCCACATACGAGGATTGTTTAAATTGCAAATAATATGAAAATAGTCTAGTTCTTTAATTCTAACATAATATAAAGCAATCACAATGATGTTAAGTCATTCTGGTCATTCCGGAGTCCCGCGTAGTTTCCGATGTACGTCCATCTCTAGCTCTGACAAATGCAAAGGTTTTTTTTTTGTCTGCGGCGCGTGCCAATCCTCTCTCTCCCTCTCTCTCCTAATTATACTCTGTACCAAAGGTACATAGAGTATAATAAGTTTGTGCAAAAGTATGTAACAGCACCTTAAATGATAAGTATTTAAGCAACTCAAGTCGACTCGTAGGTCTTTATTCATATATCGACCCCATTGCTATTGCAATGGCCTCCTCGTGGTGTTCCCTGGATACCGATTTTATATAATATAATCGGGAGCAAATGCGAGCGGCGACCCCAACTGGTACAGATTATAATATAGTCGGGCTTGACCGACTTTCTTCCTTGTTTTTAACAGTTTCGCATATGACGATGGGCAGTGTTTTACTTAGCTCGTATGGCTTTATACATATGTGTTCTTAGTTATATGCAATCTTTAACAAGTATTGAAACGCCCGGAAAAGTTTCTTTGGGAAGAATCTTTCAATCATCCGGTTTACTTGAATCTGCATGCAAAAAAACTATCGTTACATAAATCGAAATAAACAAGCAGGCCTGGAAATTTAGGACAAATCAAGCAAACCTTGTGTCGAACAGCAAACTTATTATTCATTGATACGTCGTGCACCAGTACGTTACTGTCTCCCATTGGGGTTGGTCCTAACGGCTTGATTTATTCTTTATTTTTTTCAATTATTTTCATAAACCTGCTTTTATAATCGACAAGCAGCTTCAATGTAATCAACTTACAATAATTTCTTGGAAAATTTGGAAAAAAAATAGCTTATTCCGCTCCCTGGTCTCTGTATTATTGCACTCGTATTACCTCTTCATCACAGAGATCAGCTCCCAGAGTGGAAGACTGATAGGAAAAATATATAATAATGTTCAAGTTAAAGAACGGCAACATTGAAAAAGTCGTGTTTTTTTTACTTTGTTCCTTCATTTCTGCAGTTTGTGATGCATCTGGCGGCATTAAGGCCGGCGAATCGACAAATTCTAGTCTGGGATTCTTCAAAAGTTGACGAGCCAGCCAAAGAAAAGGCTTCTCATAATTATAACACGACTTGGCCGATACATCATAGTACTGCAAATGGTATACCATTTGACGAGCCGTCACTTTACGATCCTTATTCCCGCACAGCACTATGGGAATTTTTCACGGGTGCGTAACAAATCATGATGCAAGTTGGGCACCATATCGTTAGTAATTCGCGAGGTAACATCAAACATGATGATGGCACACTGACTCTTTATATAATAATTATCACGATCATCCCAATATCTTATCCCTGGAGTAGTGTTCCATACATTGAAGCAAATGGGGCTACGAGTTGTATAAAAGCATATCACATTAATAATCGTCGAGGCTAGGATCGCCTCCAAATTTAGTAATTACCAGTGTATTATGCTTTTTCATGATTTCACCAAGTTTGGTCGAAATCAGACATCTATATAGTATAGATCCCATAGAAAAGTAAGGTCCATAAAGTAGTCTTGGTTAAAAAAACTTTTTTGTTTTCAATGGAAGCTGCAAGGGTTTACAAAACTTCGGTCGAGACGAAGTTAACTTTCCCCAATTTTTCTCACTAAAACTTGTTTTTCGTCCGATCATTCGTACCGCTGCTATATGCTTTAGTCATCTAATTTTGACAAAACTTTGTCGAATTGTGTGAAAGCGTACCAAATAAATAAATGCCAATTTAAAAGACATTTCCATTGAAAAAAAAAAGTTTTTCTAACTAAGACAACTTTTTTGACGCTACTTTTCTTTGACCGCTATATATCTTTGACCGATTTTGACCAAATTTGGTGGAATCATGGAAAAGCATGGAACCATTGAAAACAAAAAAGGTTTTTTCACTAGCACTAGTTTTTCGACCGATCGTATCCTATGACAGCTATATACTATACTCATCCGATCCGGCTGGTTCCGACAAATGTGCAGCGTATATGTACTAAAAGACTTCGTGCAAAGTTTGGTGAACATAGCTTTAAAACTGACGGAGGAAATAGCATAGAAACAGACCGACGGACATGGCTAAATCAACTCAGCTCGTCATGCTGATCAACAATATATATACTTTATGCCGTCGGAGATGCTTCCTTCTATGCGTCACAAACATCTGGACAATTTTATAATACCCTCAGAAAGGGTGTATATATATATAGGAAATGACAGGTAAACCACTCTATACAACCTGCATTTTACTCTGCTTTTTTGGCAAAATATTTTTTTGACTATAATTTGTACTTACTTTACCTTCTTGAGTGGCGATCACGATAGGGATCTTTTGCACTTAACATGAAATGTCGTCTTATCATACTTTACCATGGGACACGCGAGTGGTCACGTGCCGCAAAACCTACTAAAATATTTCGTTACGTTGCTTGAAGTTTCGAAATGTAACACTAATTATCTGTTTGCTTCTTAAAATTTTCTATACGTTTCTTTCTCTTTGTGGTCAAAAAGAAATGATTTTGCTTATAAATGATATGAAAATAACAATGACGAAGTATCAAATTATTCAGCCCATATCAAATTGATATGGACTTTATATTTTTTCGTGCACAAAAGCCTTCTCTTTTATGCATTTTGTTTTTAAAAAACCCATATTTTATAAGTGTGCAACTTATTCTTTAAACTGAAGAGCAGATTGTACAGCTCAACAATCTATCGAAACGTTCCCTAAGAAGAACACAATCGAGTAATTGTTAGGAACTGACCTTTATTCATTTTATTCGCTGCTTTTATAGTCTAACTTATGTATTAGGACATGGGACAACTGTCTTCTTCTTGTCCTTGTTCAACATATGAATCTCATTTATTTCTTATATCTTATGTCATTATGTTACCTCTCTTTCTTGAGCATCATTTTACTTATTTCCAATTAAGTGAGACGCAAGCGCTCATTGTGGCGCATCTGGATGAGGACGCGACACCCTTTTGATCTTGCTTAATGGAAGACTGCCCCTGAGGAACTAAGGAGTGTCCTGCGCACTACCAAGTCAGAATTTTTTGTGGAAAAGCTTAGCACCATTGACCCAGACCAAAACTATGGCTTTGCATTATGGAAATGTAACTGAAACCTAAAACGCCAGCCTCTCCGCAGAAACCCCCTCCGTTGCAACGACGGCACTTGGGTTTATTCTGATGACGCTATTGTGGACGAATAGATTCCCGCCCTTTGATTTTGCTGCCAGCCACGAAGTGCAGATCACCATATCGCGATTTGGTCCACCATGTACTATCCGTCCGATAAATGAAGAAGAGATCAAAGAACAGATAAAGCGATTAAAGCCTTGCAAAGCCCCTGGATTGGATGCTGTTGACGGAAAGGTAGTCAAATGACTCCCAAATGAGACAATTTCCTTATTATGTCGGCTGTTTAACGCTGTTTTGGAAGTTGGTCATTTTCCAAGCCCTTGGAAACATACCGAAAAAGGACAAGGACCCACATAATGTGGACTCTTATCGCCCTATTAGCCTCCTGCCTACCTTCTCTAAGATTTTTGAGCGACATCTTCTAGCAAGGCTTTTGACTATTGACTCTTTTGAGAGTGCGCTACCAGATCTTTGTAACATCTGCGAGGGTTGTATGTTCAATTGTGAACAATAAGCACTCGTCTGTCCTTTTAATTGCTTTCAGACAAATCAATCAGCGGTTCAGATTCATTTTTTCCTGTCTTTGATGTGTGCTGAGCTGAGTGAAAATATGCGACGATGAAAATTTAAGAGCCCTGCTTCTTTTTATTGGCAAAAATGTGGATCAAGTGGCTTTTGACGATTTCATGAGAATCGCTTGTTTTGGCATTTCAAGAATTTTGAAGGACGACGGAAAACTTATGAAACGATAATCAATAGCAAGTATTTTATTAGTTTATTAAAGTGTCCAAGAATTGCATTTTGGATTGCTCTCTCATCACCCAAATTTGCCTGATACGGGGAGTGTATTGACTATGGACTGAACAAATTATCCAAGGAACAAAATAGGGCTCAAATGATGGAGTGATCGCTGAAACCAAGGGGCGTTTTGAGAAGCTGGAGAAAAGCATTACAATTTGAGACAAAAACTAATATTTATTTTACTAACTTATACCGGAGACTTGCATGTCTTAAGCTTCCCGTCAAAATAAAAGAGGGTTTCATTCGAATGTCATCAGCCTCCAATGATCGGCCAGAATAATCTTTAGGAGCGGACATTGTCGCTCACACAATCACATTTACTTTTTGGTAAAAAGGTAAAATATTATGCGCTTAAGACAACGAAATATCTTGAATGACATTTAAGATTTCAAACAATACCTAAGAGCTCTGCCCTAAGGCGACAATATCCGTTTAAGATTGGGACTTTTTTTTATAATTTATCTTATAATTTATCCCATGACCCCCCTTTATTCTTGGAAAGCAAAGACCCGAAATGTATTTGAAAGAAAATCTTTTGCTTGTTGTATGTGCTATTTCCGTTTTCAATCGCTTTGGTTTCCCAGACTGATCCAGACACCAAGTCTGTCTAGGAATTTCAACCATCTGTTGAAAAAACAATTGCAAAGTTATAAAAATCGAATTTAATGGATTTTTCATTATCCAGACAGGTATTTTTGGATGCTTTAGAAAGTTAAGTTAACCCCTCTGACTGGGTCACTTTTGCACGCTGTCAAAGGGATTTTTTCACACTTTGCTTAGATTATAGATTATCTTTGCACTTTGCATTTCTGTTTTTCTTTTTTGTTCGATATTAATAACATTTCCTCATGGCTGCCATTGTGGTCTGTCCATTTGCACATTAACGCAACCAGAGCCAGGCTGCGGGTGTGAGGGAGAGGTGTGAAGGGTGGGGGTTTAATTTCTTTAAGTACCGAGACCATAAGGCTGCGAATGCAGGGCACATACAACACATAGAATCTACTCGTACATATGTATAAATTACGCATACGCCGCGTATTCCCGATTGAGGAATGCTTTCAGGGGGGAGCTCGGCACTTACCTCTGGTAAACAAACACAGCTGGATGAGGCAGTCGAGCCAACGGAGTTGCGTGCCGGCAGCGCCGTGGGATTTGTATTTGGGCTTGTTGCTCATTTTACATGTTCCACCAAACAAAAAGAGGCACACAAAAAAAGGGTCTGTTCAATTATTTAACAAATTTTGTGTGTCGCTGCACTTGTCCCGTCAATAATTCACCTTTGAATCACGCACACACAAAAAAAATTAAGTGAAAGACAAGTCTTTGCTTGCACTTGAAGGAAATTCGCGCCAAAAATCGACCTATTCGGTAAGAAAAATGCAGAAAACACGCTGTCACACACTTGAAAGTGGGTTGTGCTGCTCACGAATGGCAGCTAACAACTGAGGCGCCAAATGCAAGCGCAGCTGACTTTATAGCCAAAACAAAAACAAAACATTGAAACAATCAAAGCGCCTGCGTTGAAATTAAATGAAAACACAAGGCGCCAAATTACTGTTATTTGAATTATACTTTTTGTTAGCTGGCAACGCTATGCAAGTTGCGCGCTACAGTGGCGTCCTCTGGCCAGTTGGGTTTGCATTTTTAAAGTGACCGTTGGACAGTCACAGTGATTCTGAAACTTTTGTAACGGAGACAGTGAGTCACTTATATCAGAGAAAATTATGTACGAGTACTTGGAAGAAAAGAAGCGATATGTCATGCAAAAATGCCGATATGCCTTAAAATTTTATTTTCGCATTTCATGATGTAAGGAGAATGCACAGAAGGGGTTGACTGATGATATTTTTGAATTTTGAATACACAAATTCAAAATGAGCTCTCCGATTCTCACTTGGCTTTCGTATGTGTAAAGACAACTCGATTTACTTCAGCCACCGGTGGTTATTGTCTATAACAAATTTTTTGAAAGCAAATTGATATCAAAAAACAGTAAATGTAGTTAATTAAAGGTGACAAGGTTATATTTGATAATTTTAAAGAAAATGTGATAATAAATAAATAGATAACTTTATGTTTTCTTTCCCACAAAAAAAAAATTTTAAATCCTGTTTTTAGGCAAAACATGTTGGGCGAAATTTGCCCAAAATACAGAATTACTAATTTATTTTATTTACAGCAAATGAACATAACCCTCAATGGCAAGCGCTACCGCATCATGATAACGAACTTTTTGTTGCCTAAAAATGGAAGCCCTTAATGTCGGCGAGATGGGACTTCAGCAAGCCGGTGCACAGCACACATAGCGTGCAAGGCAATGGCTTTATTGAGAAATAATAATTATGAGCACCAAATTTCGTGTTTCGAACCTGTCAACTGGTTGCCTTGATTACACCTTTGGATTTTGTAAAATCAGAAGCCTAGTACGACTTGACACTTGGAAGTTAACACTACTTTTGTAATTCGCGAGATACAGGCTGATATGCTGCAAAAAGTGATCGAAAATTGGGCCACAGTCAGCGCAATTTTTAAAATTATTTTTTATTATTTCGGACATTTCAGAGATGGTTGTTTTGAGTAATAATAAAGATATTGACACCCAATTCTGATTTAAGTGTTTCATGAAAAATTAAAAAAAAAACACTTAAAATGGATCACCGTTTATTTTATTGAAAGCTAATATTAGTACCAGATAAAAATTTTAAAGTTTTTGATCCTTAAATCCTAAAATTTGATACTTTTTGTTAGAAACACTTAATAGTTTATTTGTGTAGTGTATTTTTCTGGGTTTTACCTAAAAAATTTCTCACACTTTTCTTAATTTTAACAGTTCAAGGATAATCGTTTTTGACTTATGCAGCCAACGATAACCATGATGGCTTCGTTTCACCTTTGAATAAATTTAAGGCTTTGCCCCAGCTAATCGAAATCCTGTGTACGCCCTTGTCCCTTCTATAATAATTATTTTCTTTGTGATTTATTCTTCAAATTTTAAATTCTAGTCACAGTTACCAATTCACCCATCTCTAGTTGCCAATGAGAGTTCAAGTCACGTGCTGGCTCATCTCTCACAACCCCAAACGGTCACACTATTGCTTGGGTTTGTTTACACTCTGCCTGTTGTATTTCTGGGCAAGATGCAAACTTTAACCAAAGAGACGGCCTCTCAGCATTGTCTCACCTGCCTGCTTAAGGTGGACTACGAAGGAGAAGGAACAGAGTCTGGCCGCCTCAATTTAGAAATGCGACACTTGCTGTCGCTTCACTTGGACTGGACGCTGGAGAAAGAGGAGGACTTAGAGCCCTGGTATCCACAGCAACTGTGCCTGGAGTGTCAAAACATATTGGAATGTTTAACTAGATTTAAGCAACGTGCAATCGAATCCCGCCAAAAGCTGCAATCACTGCGGCAAGTCACAGAGGAGGTGCAGGAGCAGCAGCCCACTTTCGAGGTGGTTTATGAGGAGCCCTCAGCTGCCAGCCCCGAGCCCAGCGATCCAGATCCCTTTGACAAAGAGGAAGAGCAGTCGGAGGAGCAGACGGAACAGCAGCAGCAGAAGAAATCCCTTAAAAGAAAATCCCCCAAAGGCATGAGCTTCAAGTGTCATTTGTGTCGTCACAGTTTTGCCCACAAGCTCACGCTCTCCGCCCACATACGCAAGGTGCACGAGGGCAGCAAACGACCCTTTCAGTGTGATCAATGTGACAAGTCGTACAGCTTCATGGGCGGCCTCTACACCCACATCAAGGAGATTCACGAGCCGCAGGAGCGACGCTATCTCTGCGACGAGGCTGGCTGTGAACGCGTCTATACCAGCTCCATAGCCATGCAGCGACACAAACAGCTCAAGCACAACACCAGCTCCTCACCCCGCGAACCAGCCAAAAAGTTCATCTGCGAACAGTGCGGCGCCTCGTTCAACCAATCGGCCAATCTTAAATACCATCGACGCACCAAACATCCCACCGAGCAGGAGATGGCCGCCGCCCAAAGTGGCCGTGCAGAGCAATATTACTGTGAGCTCTGCCAGAAAAACTTCCACTCCCGCTACACACTCAAGTATCATACAATGCAACAGCATGGCGACCAGGAGGCCCTGCTGCCACACGAATGCCAAATCTGTGGACGCCGCATGGCCAAGAAATTCATGCTTCTGCAGCACATGCTGATGCATTCCCGCGACAAAATGCCCTGTGAGCATTGTGGCAAGCTCTTTGCGCGCAAATTCGAACTGGAGGCACACATCCGGGCGGTGCATCTCAAGTTGAAACCCTTTGCCTGTAAATACTGCTCGGAATGCTTTGCATCGAGGAAAACACTGCGTCATCATGAGTACATACACACGGGAGAGAAGCCCTATGGGTGTGACATATGCGGACAAGCGTTCAGGCAACAGACTTGCCTCAAGAATCATCGCAAAGTTCATGAGAAGTGATCATTTCATACATTGTTTTTTTCTTGTATTAAATAGAAAAAATCAGAAAACGGATGTAACCTCAAAACCAACTGATTGTGTTTGGAAAGCAAAGAGTTGAGCTATGGAATCTCAAGGAAATTATCTTATAACGAAAAATGAAAACACAGTCCAACACTGACTGGGATAATATAAACATCCTTCTGTTGCTACTTGTTGCATTGCTTTTTCTCCAAAAACGGCATATCATAGTTTTGCACTAGGTTATAGGCAAGGATCTATTGTTTTGTTAAATGGGGTAGGTATAACTCAATTACTTTGACATTTTCAAGATATAAAAACTAGTTTCTGATTTCAACTTCTTCTTTTTTAGTCCGATATGTATATCACTACTGCTGAACGGCCTCGGTCGCTGTTCTGTGCTAGCTTGGCAATGTCTTGACGAACCTGGTCTTCCCATTTTAGTTTCTGTCGTCCCTTCCTGCCTTTTCTTCCGAGGTCTTTCACACTATTTTACCGAATATGGTGAAGTTTTTGACGGTGCTGGGTACCAAACCCGAAGCACCAATTGTTGGTAACAACCTAATATTACAGGATTCTTGAAAAGCTTCGCTTCAGGGACTTTCCTCCCGAAGACGAACTCTCTCTGTCCCTCTGTATAGACCAGCAGTCTATCCCATCTTCCGCGATTCTGCCGCTCGGGGCGGAAGTCCAGTTTGCCGCCCCCAACTTATTTATTTTATAAATTAAATCAGAAATTTGATTGAAAAACTCCTCTCACTGCTTTCATTGCTTATAGCAATAGTGAAAAAATTTCTTAGAATCTCTGACAGGTCCTCATTTTTCATGTAAAGGGTGATTTTTTAAGAGCTATAGGAAAGTTTTTCAAAAAAAAACACATAAAATTCAGAAAAATGGAGGAAATCTTTATTTGAATCGATAGTACGGTCCATATAATTTAATGTTTGAAGATTATTTCATGCAAATGTTGACCGTGACTGCGCCTCAAATGGTCCATCCGCTTAGTCCAATTTTGGCATACTCTTTCCAACATTTCGGCCGGTATCTCACGAATAAATGCTTCAATGTTGTCTTCCAAAGCGTCAATTGAAGCGGGCTTGCTGTATAGACATGAGCTTTAACATAGCCCCACAAAAAATAGTCTAAAGGCGTTAAATCGCACGATCTAGGCGGCCAATTGACCGTTCCCGAACGTGAAATAAAATGTTCTCCGTACTCGCCTCTCAATAAGTCCATTGTTGCGCGTGTTGTGTGGCATGTGACACCGTCTTGTTGAAACCACATGTCATGCAAGTTAAGTTGGATATCATCTCACGGTAGCTCTCACCATTCACAGTTACGTTACGATTCGCATCATCTTTGAATAAGTACGGTCCAATGATGCCACCAGCCCGTAAACCGCACCAAACTGTGACTTTTTCTGGATGCATTGGTAGCTCTTACAATGTTTCTGCCTGATATTCACTCCAAAATCGACAATTCTGCTTATTTACGTACCCATTGAGCCAAAAATGAGCTTCGTCGCTGAACACAATTTTTCGGTAAAAAAGTGGATCTTCGGCCAACTTTCCAAGAGCCCATTCACCAAAAATTCTACGTTGCGGTAGGTCGTTCGGCTTCAATTCTTGCACCAGCTGTATTTTAAAAGGCTTCACAACCAAATCCTTCCGCGAAATTTTTCACGTTGTTGTTGAGTAACAGAGGCCCAATTGCTGCGAACGGCGACGAATCGATAATTGATGGTCATCATTAACACTGGCCAATACAGCTGCGATATTTTCTTCAGTTCGCACTCTACGTAAGCGTGTTGATGGTTTAATGTCCAACAATGTAAATTTGGTGCGAAATTTAGTCACAACAGCCCGAATAGCCGCGTCGCGATGAACTTTCTTAACAGAGCACGCATTTTGATAATAAAATTCAATAATTTGCAAGCGTTGTTCGTTTGTAAGACGATTCATGGTTAAATTATAGACCAAACTGAAGATGTTTGACAGTGAAACAAAAAACGAAACGTGCGTGAGCTGTTTAAATCAGTGTTGCCAAAAAGATAATACCTAAAAAATTACCCTTTAATACCTGTGCCTTATCAGCTACTACAAGGGCTCATTGACGTACGTGCACTTTCCCCCCTGGATCCGCTACTTCTTGACCATATTTTGCGAGCAAACAGTTTGTACAACAATTCTAGGGCGAGTTTTACAATAAGCTCTTGGATAGTTTCCCTTTACAAAGGTTTCCGAAATTGATTCGAAAATATTTTCCAAAAAAAAGTGAATCATATAATATTATTTATTGAAGTAAATATTTGTTGATTAAATTATGGGAAATAAGTTTATTTTGGATGTTTTGATAAACCCTTTTTAAGGACACTTAAACAAAGCCTATGTACAGTAAGTATACCAAAAAAAAAATAGTGTTTTTGATCATATTATGTATTGTATAAGTAAGTACATATGTATGTATATATGTTTAGTAGGTATTGTATATAGAAAATTGAGGTTAGATATCGGAGAGAGAGAGATTTGTGGGGATAAAGCAAACACACACTTAACTTGCAGGCACACGCACACACTCTCACATGCACTCGTACACACGGACAGGCATATCAAAAATATATATAGATATTCATATGTAGGTATATATTTAATGGGCAGGATTGTCGGCCGCCAGGCAATGCCATTTCTCATGAAAATGATCCGGCAATCGTATGCAGTCCAACCATTGCTGCAAACGTTCTCCCTTGCTCTGCGCACCCAATTGGAGGCTGCCCAAGAAATCGTTGCTCTTGCCCAGATCCTTATCCCAGACGGTCAATATTAACATCTCCTTGTTCAGGTCATGGGGACTGGCCTCGAAATAGAATTCCTCGTTGTAAATGGGATTGAGCGTGCGCCATTTGACGCTAGTTTTGTGCTTCTTGTTTTTGTGCGCATCCGGTTTGAGTTGCCTGGAAAAGGAGATCAGAAGATGAGCTGAGAGATGAGAGGGACTACTAAAGGCTCTTACAGTTTGACAAATGGATCGGAGCTGCCATTATTGTCCATGGCCAATAGATTGATGCATTGTTTCACATTCACGACCAAAGCACGTCGTTTGGTATTGTAACACAGGGAGAGTAGCATTTTGCCATTGGGCCAATTTTGGGACATTTCCGCCACATTGCTATACTGATCCTCCACGCCCAGCGGCACTGAGATGCGATACTGAGAGGTGCTGTGGACCTGGGTAGGGTGAAAAGAGAGAGAGAGAGAGAAAGTAAAATTAATATGATTTTATTAGCCTTAACTGATAATGCTTATTATTTTATTTATAGACACTCTCAAGCTTCATTTATTTACTTCTTCCTAGAGCTCGCAAAAAACTCTTCAACACTTTCAACGTGTCGGCAAAAAACAGTTTGCTTACGGACACAACGAAAACAGGGATCGAAAGACAGTTTCAGTTCTGTTTTTGCTCAATTCTGTTGCGATTAGAGCAAAGACCTTTTTTTCGTTCCAGTTTCTTTCCTGTCTTTCACTGACACTTTTGTCGAGAGCAAACTTCCAAACTGTCTTTTGCGTATGTATGCGTGGCTGTGTGTTGCGCTCGTGTGTGTCTTTGTATAACGAGTGTCACACATATAAACAGCCTAACAAACGCATAAAACAAAAAACACTTGGCGCAGACACTTATTGTGTTCTGATCATCTTTAAACCGCACGTGTGCGCGCGCCCTGAAGGAACAGAAAGAATGAGTAGCACTGCTTAAAACAAGCTGCAAAAAGAATAACAACTTTGATTTAGATTTTCCAAATCTGAAAGCCTTGAAACCCTCGGTAATAATTTCATTCGAGGGCCGGTGATGACCCAATATTTCTTGAACTGTGTTGAACTGTGTGTTCTTTTGACTAGAATTCACATAGAGGTAGGACTCAGCCACATGGTCAAAGTTTTGACGAAGTCAATGTAAAACCTGCATTTCCAGGAAGAACTTGCACGAGTCTGCAGTGCGATCGGTCTGCGTTGAGTCCAACTTGAAACAGTCCTCGATAAAGTAATAATAACCATTTAGTCAACTATATTAAATGAACATACAAAATAAAAATACAAATACAAGTTCAGGCGGAGCACGTCAGGAGGATTTTTACAGGTGTTGTATAAGGCCATTATTCTGAAGAATCATGGACAGGGGCACTGGCTTCCGACGCTGCTGATGCACCTGGGTAGGCTTTATATTCATAGCCGATGCTTGATTATCGTTTGCGCTGCATTAGAAGAATTCCTGATCTTATATGGACTATCAAAGCTACGGACAAGATACAACTGATAAGCAACATGGCAAGCTTTGATTCCCTTGCACTGGCCATTATTCCAGCTGAGAAGGAGTTGCAATTTTCGGCCAGGGTTATAATATGATCCAACAGCTTAGCTACAACTTCTTTAAATCCAATAATTACAGTATCCATCCTGGTACAAGTAGTTCTCCAGATAATTTCTAGCAGCAGCAAAAAAAATTTTAACATTTTCCGTTTAAATTTGAACTGGTTGGAACTTCAACTGTTTTGATAGTATGAAATAATAAAACAAGTCACTAGATTCCTAACAGGCGAACAAGCTACTACAATTGTTTAAAACATACCAAGTAAGAAACCTAACCCTACACTCAGGGAAAAAACACATAGTAATATCTAAAAAAATCATATTTCATTTTACTTACCGTTATGTCGGAACCGTGAAAATCGGATGGTCACTTTTTGTTGCTGCCAGTTTTTTAGTTTTTATACCCTTCCAGAGGGTATTATAAAATTGTCTGGATGTTTGTAACGCATAGAAAGAAGCATCTCCGACCAAATAAAGTATATATATTCTTGATCAGCATGACGAGCTGAGTTGATCTAGCCATGTCCGTCTGTTTCTATGCTATCTCCTCCGTCAGTTTTAAAGCTATCCTCACCAAACTTTGCACGAAGACTTTTGGTACAAATACGCTGCACATTTGTCGGAACCGGCCGGATCGGATGACTATAGCATATAGCTGTCATAGGAACGATCGGTCGAAAAACTAGTTCTAGTGAGAAAAACTTTTTTGTTTTTAATGGAAACGCCTCAAAAGTACGTATTTCTTAGTTTACTATCCTTTTCCATGATTTCACTAAGTTTGGTCGAAATCGGATGACTATAGCATATAGCTGCCATAGAAACGATCGGTCGAAAAACTAGTTTTTGTGAGAAAAACTTTTTTGTTTTTAATGAAAACGTCCTTATCATTGGCATACACTCATTTTATATACTTTTACACAATTCTACAAAGTTGGGTCGAAATCGGATGACTATAACATATAGCTCCCATAGGAACGATCGGTCGAAAAACTAGTTCTAGTGAGAAAAGTTTTTTTGTTTTTAATGAAAACGTCCTTTTTATTGGCATATTCTTATTTTATATGCTTTAACATATTTCTACAAAGTTTTATCAAAATCGGATAACTATAGCATATAGCTGCAGTTTGAATGATCGGTCGAAAAAGAAGTTCTAGTGAGAAAAACTTTTTAGTTTTAAATGGGATCGCCTCCAAATTTCGTAATTAACAGTGTATTATGCTTTTCCATGATTTCACCAAGTTTGGTAGAAGTCAGACATCTATATAGTATAGATCCCATAGAAAAGTAAGGTCCAAAAAGTAGTCTTAGAAAAACTTTTTTGTTTTCGATGGAAGCTGCAAGGGTATACAAAACTTCGGCCGAGCCGAAGTTAACTTTCCCCTATTTTTTTATATAATTACATTATTTTACAGTGCAATTTTTTTAAGGACATTGTCTAGTACGCCTTCCCACACCTCTATTTTAGAAGCACATACCGAAACTAAAAAAATCCCCAAAAAACTTGGCCCAATCAAAACTTAAAGGTACTTTTTTCATACCCAAAAGGACAATTTTTATGAAGTCCTCTATAACATAAGCCGTTTGGAATTTTGTTTTTATGTCTTTGGCAATGTTATAGATATAAACAAGAGCAAAAAAAGTCTTGAACTGTTTGTCCCAAAAAATTTCATGTTTTTGCCAGAAACGGCTAAACTAATAGGAATTCGGCAAATTTTTCTTCAGAAAAATTATCCCAAACAACAATATAAGAAACTCTCTGGTACATTCCAGCTTCAAACGAACACTCCTTCATACCGTATCGGTACTACGAAAGTGTATGAAGGCGCGGCATCAACGATAACCGAGTTTAGTTTATTAAAAATGTCCAACGAGTTAGACCCTAGCCAAGCGAATAACTACTTTTTTGAAGCAAGCGAATTAATGAATATATTTGCCAAACTGAGGAGCAAACTATCTACGGGTCTAGATCACATTCCTAATATTATACTAAAAAACTTACCAACTAAAGTAATTCTAGAATACTGCACTCTGTTCAATAACATGCTTAATAATGCATATATTACAAGAAAACGCAAACTAATTATCAATCCAAAAAAAAAAAACAAAGACAAAAACAGTATTAAAAACCTTAGACCTATCAGTTTGCTACCTAATATTAATAAGATTTTTGAAACCATCAACATAAATATAAACAAGCATATAGAGGAAGAAGATCTGATTAGTCATAAGCAATTCGGCTTTAAATACGGACATTCAACAGTCCATGCCATTAAACTTCTGGTTTCGGAAATTAACTGGAGTTGGAATAAAAATGTGTTACAGGGGCTTGCTTTATAGACCTGAAAAAAGCGTTCGACAAAGTTTGGATCGAAGGACTAGTTGTTAAGCTTATGAGCTTCCAATTTCCACTTAATCTTCTCATACTTATTTACAATATGTTATCAAATAAAAAGTTTAGAGTCCACATCAACCAGTCTTTCAGCGAAGAAGACTTTTCGTAATAAACGGGTTACAAAAAGGGCATCGTCAATGCACCTATACTATTTAATCTGTATATTTTAGACCTAGTAGAAAAAATGGACAATATTATTGCTTTCGCAGACGACATGGTCATATACCACGTAGACAGTACAATCCAGAAAATAAACGAAAACCTGCAGGATAAAATAAAGACTATAACACGCTTTACTGAAAACTGGCAGCTAACAATTAACTTTGATAAATGCGAAAGTATATTATTCAGGCCCCCTATAAGAAAATGCAACTACAACGTTAGGAAGTATTGAAAACAGTTCAGTATAACTAGTAATGACGAAGATGTCCCGATCCCATCTTCAAGTACAGTCAAATATCTAGGAGTTACTCTGGACCGGTTCCTCTATTTCAACAAACATGTTAACGAACAAATAGCCAAAGCAAACAAAGCTTTTCATGTATACAGAAGAATGTTCTCTTCGAAAATTTTGTGCAACAGAGTTAAGGTTATTATGTACCAAGCACTGGTAAGGCCAATTTTGACATACGCCTGTCCAATATGGTACAACATTTCGAAAATTGGAGCGTAGGATGTTAAGATCATGCAGATAGAACGCCAAGTAGCAACTTTAAAAAATACCACTCTAATGAAAATTTGTACAAGTCAGCAAAAATCTACAGAGTAGACATTCAAATAGTTAACTTGACTAGGAACCATAGAAGAAGATGTACCGAAAACATGGACAACGTTCTCATAAGGGCACCATTTTTAGAAAGCGAAGGCTATTTTCAACAAGCATTACTAAACGGATACACACCACCAGAAGTATTCATATTTCTAGACAAAAATGGTTATGTCCTAAGTAACGAGGGTAACCCAATTTTGTACCACATAAACAGAAGGGCAAACAATAAAATCATAGATTGTAAAGTTTATAAAGACAAGCACAAACAAGCTATTCGACTGCAAAATATCCGACAAAGACAAAGCAATGTCGCTAGATACGGCCAAGAAATGTTGGTGGCTACCAGACTGAATTGTAAGATCCCCTTTTCCCACCTCTTCCCTTAACCCCCACTAATAGATTTAGGTTATTTTATTTATAATTAATTATATATGCATTGTTTTCTCCAAATTTTTCTCAAAAAACATTTCTAAAATACTTATAGTCATAGCCAGTAAGTCAACGAACGTCATGTATTTCATAAAATGAAAACCTAAAGCAAAATGAAAGCTAAGGACTAGAGAGGTCGACTAGAGACAGCGTCCATATCATAAACTATATACAACTTTGTTTATTTTAGTATATAAGTCATTTGTTATTAATTATTTCAAATAAAAAAAAAAAGGTACTACAAAAGTTTTCTTTTTCTAGGTATCAAAAAAGTACCTTTACGGTGTGATGGGGCCAAGACCTTTGGGGATTTATTTTACCCTTGCCCTCTGTATTATAAAGTTGAAAAAACTTGTATTAATTGAGAAGAAATTTGTATTCTTTAGTTTTGGTAAAATGGTAAGAGGTTACTTCACCCCATACAAGATACTGAACGGCCCTTTGAGAAAACCAGATGAGTTTCATTTTCTACGATTTCCCCAAAGCAATTTGCTGCCGCTAGACGGACGGTGTTAGTCAAACGGTACTGAAAATCTCGAAATCTTTATAAATGTTTTGATTATGATGACAACTGTTGACAGTAAAATAGCAGTGGTAGATGGCATGGTTTAAAAAATCGCGAAACTAGCGTAGTTGAACTATAAGGTCAGATCATTATTAAGACACCCAAATGGAAAATTACGAACTTTATTAACTTTAGTTTCGTTACTATGCCGTTAACTTTTGGAGATCTATTATTAAAATGTATGATTAGCATAATTTTGCAGAATGCTTTTAGAACAGAATTCACTTAGCGTTGATTCGAATTTGCATTCTTTTATAAAAATGAGTGCAAAACTTACTAGGAAAAGCAGTTTGAGAATATCGGAAATGGACTTCAAACCCGTTTTTAAGTCGGACCAAAAACAGTTTTAATGGACTTAAACTAGAGATGGGTAAAATTTTTGGAAAAACACAAACATTTTGAAAAGCATTTGGATGCGTTTTCAAAACTGAAAGTGAAAACCGGAACACTCTTCAAACTCACCGTCGACAGGCAGACCTTAGCCGCTCCCAGAAAATCATGTCCATACTTATCATCATCGTACAGTGCCACATACAGCAACGAATTGCCCAACTCCTCCGGCTCCACGCCCACAAATTGCAGTGTCTCATTGAATTCTGGATTTCGGGTTTTGTGCACCGTTTTGGTACGTTGCCAGCGTGTATATTTTGTCCTCGCCTCGGGTGTTATGATGTTCAGCTTGCAATAGGGATCAGCCAGACCGGCGGCATCCATTACGGGCAAATCTCTAGCCCTTACCATAGTACAGTCCAGACTATGGAATCCTTCGCGATAACTGATGGCTATCTCCAGCCAACCCAATAAAGGATCTCGACAATGCTGCTGCAGATGAGCGGCTGTATGCGTGGACTGTGATTGGGTTGATTGTGAATTACCCGATCCGGAACTATCGCTTATCGACCAGGAGGAGCTGACCGAACCTCGACGCAGAAAACTGCTCTCCCTACGTAAATGGGCCACTGTAGAGGCATTCGAGATGCTGATGTTGTCATAGTCCAGACACTCCGACTGACGCTGTTGTTGCAGTTGGCGGCCAAAGAAGAAGGATTGTGATAATTTTCGTTCTCCCCCGTCAATAAAACTGCGTATGGAACCGTAGGCACGCAAACGGAAGCTATCCTCGCGCTGGAGCTTACCCACACTTGCGGGCAATTTGGCGGCACCATCCAGCTGATCATCCTCGGGTTCGGAATGACTGCCGGCACTGCTACTGCTGCTGCTGCTGTCGTTGACCCGAATCGTTAGTTTTTTCACTCGACCAACTCTAGTGGGCGTTCCATGGCAACTTTGTACGGCACGCGTATCTCCTGCGATTAGATAAGGAGGTGGATTAGAGGGGGGTTGGGGAAAATGGTAGCCCTAGGGGAAGAGAAGGTCTGTTCCGGTTTTCACTTTTATTTGAAAGGCAAATTTAACTTAACTCGGAAAAAACCGGGGACTAAACATCTCCTACCATCTCTGAGATCTGTGCGCCTCATACGGAGAGACAGACAGACGGATATGACTATATCAACTAGCGCAATCGGCTATTTACATGCACACGAGCCGATCGCATGCCGAAGTAGGACATAAGAGCGTAAGCAGCGCTCACTTTGCTTGCATTCGATGCCCAGACGTCGAGCAGGGCAGTTCAAAGCTGGACTGTGTCGCTTTAATATTGCACACCAATACACTCTCACTTTTTGGCCTCGCTCTTCTTGAACATCGCTGTCTTATAGGGTCCAAGATGCTTCTTTCTGGCCGTTATATACTTTTGTTCTAGCTAAATATACTCTGTGTACCTTTGGTACAGAGTATAAAAAGCTAATTTTTTTGGGTAACATTTACTCTTCGCTACTTTTTTCGAACTTTATTTTTGTGTCTTTTTTAAGGTCCCTGGTTTTTTCGCTGAGTGTATTTGAACAACTTTACTTACCTGCCAAATTTGCGTTGGCTCCACTAGGCGTGGGCGTGGCACTGGCACTGCGCGGCATATCATATTTGGGTAAGCCCTTGAAGAACCAAGCACCCGATTTCTTCCACATTTCCCGCGTCTCGGAACAGATGCGACATAGCCAAATCTCTCGTGTCCTTTCGCTGGTATGATAACGTATATTGATGTCCACACTGCACTTGGTGCACACCGATTGCCGGCAATCCTCACAGATGATGCGATGCGGTCGCAACAGTCCAAACGCATCGCCGCACAGGCGACAACAGTTGGGACCCCGTTCGACCGCATGCTGCTTGATCTTCTCCACACGTTCGACCAAACGGCCGACACGCTGCCGCTCGGCAATCTCAATCTCCTCATTGCGTCGTATCACGGATATGATGGCCTCCTGCTCTTCGGGCCTTAAGGGTTCAGTGGTCTTTGAACTGCTCCAGCCGGCTTTTAGTCTGCAAATGGTAAGCAAAAGGGGGAGGAGAAGGATACCTAATGAGTACCTAATGCGGTTTTCGTGTTCTCTCTCTCGCGTTCTAGGCGAGAATGTCAAGTTCAAAGTTAATTAACTCAACCTCGGGTGCGTTTATGGCCACTTTGGAATCACTTACCCCCACATTCGTGCATAGGGGCATGCAAATCCGGACAGCGAGTGTGTTTCCCTGTTGTTCACCCACTCACCACTCACTTCGCACCAACAAAGGTTTATTGACTTCCCCATTCCCACCTTAGTTTTGTGTGTTGGGCCAACAAAGTTTGCTACATTTGAAACTTGAAAGTTTTTTTTATTATATTAACTGGCCTGAAAGTAACTTTATCCGAGCGCAAGAAAAGTTTTTGGTTTTTTTATTTCTAGAAAATTTTAACTAATCAAAACAGTCAGCTTTGTTCTCAATTCCACTTCCACAAAAAGTTTGTGTTTTTAAACCGGTTTTAGGACAAGATTTGGTCTCAAATCAGCGATGACCATAAAATGGAAAAAGTGCACTATGTTCTTTCATAACCGAGCATAAATTTTGATAATAAAATTCAATAACCTGCAAGCGTTGTTCCCATTGCTCCGAGAGCAACTGACGCTACGTAGTCCCAGTAAAAATGGCCTCGCTTCTTGGCGCCTCCGCGCACAAAGAGAAAGAACGACAAGTGCAATTACCTCACTTCGAAGGAGTTAAAATAACAAATCTATTGTATATCGGGGCACGGCGTCAGCTGTGTGCGCGGCAGAGACAACTTCAAAAAAACAAATACATGCAGTGTATGTCTGGCTTGTCGACTCGAAATTCGCTTATAAGGGTTGGTTGTTTTCTGTTGTTGTAGTTGAAATGCTCCCAAACTCAAATTTCATGCCCACCGCTGCTTTAAATCTTTAAACTTTAAACGTTTGCGGAAGTGGAATTGATAACAAGGCTGAATAAGTAAGATCGGGTTAGAAATCTTAAAAATCGTGATCGCCTCCAAATTAATAAACAGTTTCTTATGCTTTTCTATGATTCCACTAAGTTTGGTTGAAATCGGACATCTATATAATATAGCTCCCATAGAAAAGTAAGGTCCGAAAGTGCTATTAAGAAAATCAAACTGCAAGGGTATACAAAACTTCGGCCGAGCCGAAGTTAACTTTCCCCTATTTTTATACCCTTGCAGAGGGTATTATAAAATTGTGCGGATGTTTGTAACGCATTGAAGGAAGCATCTCCGACCACATAAAGTATATATATTCTTGACCAACATGACGAGCTGAGTTCATTTATCCTTGTCCGTCTGTCCGTCCGTCCGTCTGTCTGTTTCTATGCTATCTCCTCCGTCAGTTTTAAAGCTATCCTCACCAAACTTTGCACGAAATCTTTTGATACAAATACGCTGCACATTTGTCGGAACCGGTCGAATCGGATGACTATAGAATATAGCTGTCATAGAACCGATCTGTCAAAAAACTAGTCTTAGTGAGAAAAACTTTTTTGTTTTTAATGGAAACGCCTCCAAAGTACGTATGTCTTAGTTTACAATCCTTTCCCATGATTTCACTAAGCTTGGTCGAAATCGGATGATTATAGCATATAGCTCCATGGAACATGTAACTATTTATGAGAAAACTTTGTTTATAATGAAAACGTCTTATCATTGGCATACACTTATTTTATATACTTTTACACAATTCTACAAAGTTTGGTCGAAATCGGATGACTATAACATATAGCTGCCATAGGATCGATCGGTCGAAAAACTAGTTCGAGTGAGGAAACCTTTTTTGTTTTTAATGAAAACGTCCTTTTTATTAACGTATTCTTATTAAATAAACTTTAACACATATCTACAAAGTTTTATCAAAATCGGATGACTATAGCATATAGCTGCAGTATGAATGATCGGTCGAAAAAGAAGTTCTAGTGAGAAAAACTTTTTTGTTTTAAATGGGATCGCCTCCAAATTTCGTAATCAACAGTGTATTATGATTTTCCATGATTTCACCAAGTTTGCTCGAAATCACACATCTATATAGTATAGATCCCATAGAAAAGTAAGGTCCAAAAAGTAGTCTTAGAAAAATTTCTTTGTTTTCAATGGAAGCTGCAAGGGTATTCAAAACTTCGGCCGAGCCGAAGTTTACTTTCCCCTATTTTTTTCATCCAATTCGCTGTCATGTTGAAGATATCCGAAGGCAGGTGGACAAAAACAATGTCACACTATTAGCCTTGCTGGATGTTAGCAAGGCATTTGATACAGTCGACCACATTATCTTAAGTTCGAAGCTTAAGAATATGTACAACTTTTCCTCCTATCCTATATTTTCCTATTTGTGTGACAGAAAACAAGCTGTTGTTTCAGGGTCCTGTTTGTCAGACCTTTACGTTTTACTTGTGGTGTCCCTCAAGGTTCAGTCATTGGTCCGCTGCTCTTCTCTGCGTATATCAATGACCTTCCTAATTGTCTGATAGGCTATGATGGCCATTTGTGCGCCGATGATGTCCACCTTTTTGTAAGTCGGCCATTACGTGAATTAAACAAGTGTGTAAGTATCTGTAATAACTACTCTGTAAAAGAACTGCAACGAGTATGCTCAAAGAGAAGTGACGAGATCACTCTATCGCCAGCCAATGTAGAGAATTGAAGTGCAAATTAAAGACAAGAACGCTAAGAGACTTAACGAAAAGATGACCTGACTCGCCCAAGTTGGGATCCGAGGTATCTTTACGGGTCAATTACTACCCCAAAAAACCACTCTGAACCTTCCTCAGTCGATTAGTTCGACAATTTTGTATGCACGTTAAAGAAAATAGACGTTAAGGATTCCATGAAACTTGTATTATACTCCTATAGCCAGGCTTCTTCTAATATCGGTACCAAATTAAAGTGTAGCTTCTCAAAAACACACCTCCAACTACCATTTTTTCCAAAATCCGGACATAAACTACTCATTTCCGGGCCTCAAGAGGGTGTACCATCCCAAGCAAACACTTACGACCTTAATCTGCCTAAAGCTCCCACAAATATCGACCCAGGTTAGCGAAACTGGGCATTACGGATTTTATTTAAGATTTATCATTTCAGCCAGCTATTCCATACAATCGAGAACCAGGAACGGTTCTGTGTGCGGTCCTCAAAGAGTTTCTCCGCTGCGTCGTTAATGCGCTCCTTGGGCTCTCCATATTTATAGGCCCACACAGACACCACTATTGCCATAATTATAAGTATCCAAATCAACGGGTTCCAGATTAATCGCTTCAAATAAGATTTTAGATCCAAGTTCTTAAATTTGGTCTTTAATCCATCTATAAAAATACCCATCGAGCTCCAGTCTTGATTTGCTTCAGACTTTTGGGCACTGCCTTCTGTGGAAGAAATTTGATTCGAATACATAAGGCTTTCAGTCAGCGACTGACTATTCAAATATTTCAATTCGGCCCATAATTTGTCAAACTCTTCCTTTTTGGATTCCATTTGGTTGGGATCTTTGCTGTGTAGAGCAGTTGAATTAGTTAAAGTGAACACGTTAAGCTTTAGTTGCTCTTGATTGTTCAATTGTTCAGTTTCTCATCAAAGTCAGAGAGCAACCGCACAACTGCACCAAAAAGAGCAAGTGACCATCTAAGCCAAAGAGTGTGTTAATTGAATTCGCGTTTATACTTTACCTCTTGTAGTAAAATGAAAAAAAATATTTTCTTTTGGAATTTTTTTTTATAAAATATATTAAGATGTTGTTTTGGAGACTAGAGAATATCAAGTGAGAAAAATCAAAACATGTAGCACGAAATATGAAAAATGTGGATTGAGAGTTTTGTCTAGGCTAACTGATTTGGATGAACAAATACCAGTGAATTATTATGTTTTAAGGAAAAAGGTAACTATAAAATGCTCGACTTGGTTTGTAACCGTCAGTCAAACTAATACACCTGGCTTCCCGGGTCGTTCCCAGATACTAGATCGTTCGGTTACAAAACATCGGCGTCGCGCAGTGGCTTAACAGATTATCCATTTTCTATAATAAACCATTTACAATTCTTTTTCTGTAGAGTAGGGTTTGACTTAAGGGTTCTTCTAATTGAAGCCAATCTTCGGCATTAAGCATTCTCAATATCTCATGGAGCGATAGGTACTCCTTGCCTAACAGCAGTGTTCTATGCTCTCGTAAAATTGGGCTTTTTCCGGTAAAGTTTATATTATTTTCTTTTTCCTGGCAATTGCACAGAGTGCAGTTTGTACCGGTTCGCGTTATATTCGGCATGAAATTTAGTCCCAAAAGCTCGCCTCGTACCAAAAACAACTTAATTTATATGAGATCTGATATAGACTACAGTTAATGTTTTATGAAAATCCACCATGCATGTTAAAACAAGGAAGAAAGTCGGTCAAGCCCGACTATATTATACTCTGTACCAGTTGGGGTCGCCGCTCGCATTTGCTCCCGATTATATTATATAAAATCGGTATCCAGGAAACACCACGAGGAGGCCATTGCAATAGCAATGGGGTCGATATATGAATAAAGACCTACGAGTCGACTTGAGTTGCTTAAATACTTATCATTTAAGGTGCTGTTACACACTTTTGCACAAACTTATTATACTCTATGTACCTTTGGTACAGAGTATAATTAGGAGAGAGAGGGAGAGAGAGAGGATTGGCACGCGCCGCAGACAAAAAAAACCTTTGCATTTGCCAGAGCTAGAGATGGGCGTACATCGAAAACTACGCAGGACTCCGGAGTGACCAGAATGACTTAACATCATTGTGATTGCTTGATATTATGTTAGAATTAAAGAACTAGACTATTTTTATATTATTTGCAATTAAAACAATCCTCGTCTTAGTAGTCAGATGGGTATCGGGCGATATATTTGTCCCGCGACCATCTCTAATTTCTCTTTCTCAATATTGTGTATGTGGGAAAGGGAAGGGGGAAAATGAGAGCGTCACAGTTACCTGCAAGAATCCAATTGGATCTAATGAGCTAGCCATTGCTGTTAGGTTTTGTATAGGATTTCGTTGTTGGAATTACTCAGACAATATATTTGCAGGTTTAATTCATTTAAAAGGTGGAATTTTTGGCGGGGCGGGGTCATCACACCCACAACGATCCAATATGAATCGTTAAATAAAAATTTGTCCTAAAATATTGTTGGCTATCACTTTGCTGTGTAGTCGTTGCTCATACATACATACATCTACATACATATGTATGTGTTTTGCAGCTGCAGGAGCAGCCTAGATATATTGAATTTTCGTTTGCTCATATCTTTACTACCGTTCATCCGATCTTTACCATTCCTTTGGCGGATCGATAAATAATCTTGATTACTAAATATGTCCAGAAGGAACGAACCTTCTATCTATAAAACTGTGGGAGATATTACGTTTTTTCCAATTTGCGGGGGCGTCTCAAAAATTAAAAATAAACTTGATCTGCCTGCAAGTATAAGAAGCATAAGTCCCATACATGTTAAACCTCTATCTCTTCCCATCTCTGAGATCTGTGCGTTCATACGGACAGACGGACATGGCTATATCGACTCGGCTGTTGATGCTGATCAAGAATATATATACTTTATGGGGTCGGAGATGCTTCCATCTGGCTGTTACATACTGCATAAACTTATACTCTATGTACCTTTGGTACAGAGTATAAGAAGGTATCGAAGCTATTGAACACCGCTGGGAAAAGTGTATCGACCTAAAAGGATCCTATGTTGAAAAATAAAAAAAAAATTGATAAATTTTTGTGTTTTATTAGTTAGCGGCTATTTCTGGGACGGCCCTCGTACCCCCTTAAGTATTTGAACTATGAGGTAGGACCAACATATTGCAACGAGCTGTTCCGACAAAGTGAAATAACATGGATAATGAAGGCTAGAGGAGATCTGCTATGGCTGAACAGCTGCCCAAGAAGACTTGTTAACGGTGACATATGCTCATTTTGTAACAGCAGGGAGTTGGAAGACATGCGGCATTTTGTTGGGCGTTGCCCTGTTCTTAGGGAATTTCGTATGCGCTGGTTTGAGAAATGCACATTTACAGAAGTCCGGGTACTCATGGCCTTGAATGGAGAAATGGGATGGAAGAAGCTGGCTTAATTTACAAAGGCGGCTATTTTGTATAGGAAAAATATTATTTATGAAGATTTTTAATGCAAAATGTTATAGTAATCTATATACAGGGTGGGTCAAAAGAAGTCATCCGATGTTGTTTAACGTATATTCTGTTTTTTGATTATATTTATTTGAACCTTTAGAATTTTATTGGTCATTTCGAGAAGATGATATCGGGAAATGAAACAATTGATTGCCATACGGGCTCGTTTTATGGCATTTTTCATCACTTCGGCAAGAACTTCGGGCTGCAGATTCTCGCACTCGTGTCGAATGTTGTCCTTGAGGGCTTCCAAGGTCTCGGGCTTGGTAACGTAAACACGGGACTTCAAAAACCCCACAAAAAAAAGTCTGGAACGGTTAAATAGGGCGGAAATGAGGAGCCTCATCGCTCATTATGATTTTGGTCGAAAAATCGATTATTCACGATTATTTCGCGTTCTTGGGGAGTATATCGATCCATGGCTTGTTCACTTGTATTCTACATCTGTCTAGTCCACAAATGTCAAAACAGATCTGACTTTGGCGGCTATTTGTAAAAATAAGAGCATCTTCCAATAGGGTGACTTCTTTTGACCCACCCTGTATATAAAACTGTTCAACCTGACTAACTGACTGATTGACTGACTGGAGACCGTCGCAAAGGACAAACCATAAGAGATAGAAAGATGAATTTTTTACAGTAGTTTTATCTTATGCTGAAAGTGAGTACTAAGAAACGGTTCTGGAAAATTCTGTTGGGAAATGTGGAAAATTCAAAGAAAACTGTTGTATGGAACTTTTTTGATTTTCATCCGATCAGGTTCAAATTTGTTTTCAGAGATCTATATGAAAATTTAACTATGACTGCATACTAATTTTACGGAAAATTCATCCCCCCTTGGTGGAAATTGGGTGGTAAAAGCTGTATGGGTTGAATTTTAGTTCCCAGCGATTAGCTCCAAATTCTTTTTCAAAGTTACTTATAAAAAAATATGATCAGCGTGACTTTCAACTTTTGGAAAATTTACCCCCAAAGTCGGAAAATGGTCGGAAAACTGTTGTATGCAACTTTTTTGTTTATCATCAGATTGGGGTCAAACTCATTTTCAAAGATCTACATGAAAATTCAACAATGACTGCATACCAGTATTCTGGAAAATCTACCTCTCTTGGCGGAAATTGGTGGGTAAAGGTTGAGTGGGTTGAAGATATCTGGATTATAAAGGTGGTCATTACCTGACTGAGAAAATTATAAAAATATTTAGTTTTTCACTGTACTTGGTTGTGTGCGGGACCTGGACCTGGAGGAGGCCATGGAGGTGGCCCTGGAAGTGGACATGGAGATGGACCTGGAGGTGGAAAATGGTCCTGAAACCGCCATATTTGAAAAGCTCTTAATTTCAGTGAAACTTTAAGGATTGGTTACACGCTTGCCCGGGAAGGTTTCTAAGTTGAAGAAATGGGCGGAAATTGGTGCTCAAATCGCGAAATTTGAAAAATTATAGCGTTCATCCGATTGCAATGCAACTTTAAGGAATGGTTGGAGAATTGGTGAAAAATATCCCAAAATGTGTGTTCAAGGCCAATCCTTATTTTTGGGCCGATCTTTATCAAATTTTGTTTGTAAGCTTTCATTTTTAAAACTCCACCTCCAAGATCGGAAATGTCAGGTAAGATTTTTTTTTAACCGCGGGCGTGGCATAAGAGTTAATCTCTGCTTTGAGCCGATGTATGTAAGTTACGGACAAATATTTTCCCATTTGTGAAATTCACCACCAAGGCGAAAAAGAAAAACTGATACCGATATCGCTTGAAAAGCTTTACTGACGGCGGCGTAGCGAAGCAAGCCGGGCTACTTGCTAGTAATGTATAAATGTTAAGTAATTGTAATCGTTGTTAAAACCATAGAAGAAAGGCTGACGGTTTCAAACCAAGCTTTTTGAATGTTTACATCTTTAATGTGAATAATCTGCAGCAACCAATTATGTCTGAAGATGTAATTGGAAATAAACATCTATCTATCTATCAAACTAATTGAAAATGTGATAGGGCAGATCTTCTGGTCGTCGTCTCTCTTCTGATCCGGCTCGAAGGACCAGTGAAAATGTTATAGGGCAGATCTCCCTTGGCTCTGTTTTGCACTTTGGGGTTAGGGGTTGCGGCTGCGCAAAATAAACTTTGGGGTTGGGAACGGATAGTACGAGGGAGTGAAAACACGACTTGTAACTTCAGTTTTATTTAGAAAAGAGGAAGTTGCATATTGCATTTTTCAGGGATACTTTCAATAACTCTCAATATGAAGTTATCGAAAGTATACTTATATGAACTAGATATTTGGGACGAGCGGAATGAATCTTATCTGAACACTAATCATTTCGGGCTTAAACAAGCGCTCTTGAACCAAGACATTGAGTACTTCAATGAAGAATTTGTAGTATTTTTGATATTTTCATACTGGAACTTCTGAACTAAAATACGAAATTTGTCAATTTCTCCATATTTCTTGCATTTCCACAACAAATAAAACATTGAAACCTAATAATTTCGGGCTTTAAAAAAGCTTTTGGATCTTGCATTTTGTACTGAATTTAAGAACTTGCAAAATTCTTCATTTACGGTACCAGAAATTCTGTATTTAGGTATGCAATTTTTTGGTCTCGCTACTTTTTTTTGAACTTCCACATTAAAAAAATTTAAACTCTAGATTTTCGGACTTAAAAAACACTCTTGAATCAAGAATCTTTGTACTTAAATCAAGATTTTGAAGTATTTTTTATATTTCGATACCTAATTTCCGGTTGGGCTTTCAAAATGCTGATGTAGTTTTAACAATAAGATGCCATACACTTTGTATTTAGGTACGAAATTCTTGGACAAGCGTTTTTCTCAAAACTTTACTATTCTTTAACTTCTCCACAACAAAAGAACTTAAGCCTTTGTCAAAACTGTACTTGGTTAACCATGAACACGATCCTAGCACTGACTTTTGCGACCTTAGAATTTCAATTCTTTTGCTTTCTGCCTTAGCACGTGTTGCCACGGTGCCGGGGCGGTTCGGGTGGTGGGGATGGTCTGCGTGCTGCGCTCCCTTGTGTTATAATTTGAATTTCAAGTATGTACGTACAACAACACCCCCGTCGTCAGGCCTGGCTCCTATGCTATGCGAACGGAAGTGTAAATTGCACGCACACACTTCAGTTCGGTTCGGTTTAACTTTGGCCAGTTTATATGTATTTTTAATGCAGTCAACTGGGATTGATTTTGGAGAGCGGCAGCTGAGATGAGGCCATAACCCGAACATATGTTGGGTCCAAGGGCGGGGGCAGGGGGGTGGCACATAAAAATTGAACATTATTAAAATTTAATTAATCTGTCAGCAGGCAACAACAGTTATATGATTGGAATTCTGGGCATGTGGCGGTCCTTGACAGCTCAGGGTCATCAGTGCCCGCTCCGGCTGTTTCATTTGATTAGGCGTCAATTTTGTAGCTGCTGCTGCTGTTGTTGTTGTTGTTGTTTTCTGGCTAATCATGAGCTGGCTCACACACACAAAGTTAATTAAATTATAACTAAAGCTTTTTCGGGGCACTTGCGGCCGTTGGGGGGTGGCTGGGGGTCGCTAACTGTTGCGCACCCCCAGATGAAATAAAAACTAATACAACAATAAAGCGCCCAGGCTCTTATCAACACTTTATGACGCGCTTTGTTTAACTTTAACCAACACAGAGACACAATCCCAGCCAATTGTTGCATTGTTGCTTCAATGCCATTTCAGATCCCCGTCCCACCCGCGAGCGACACTTACTTGGCACGCAAGGCCAGCTGCCTGTCGCTGGGACAAACAAATTTGTTGGCCGTATTATTCCGATTCTGGAAGTCCATCTTGTCACATAATTTTCAATTTCCAAGTGTAATTCATAATTTCAAACAAAACAAAAAACCGTTGCCTGCTTACAGGCGCGGTTGGCACTTGAACAGCTTTGCGGCTGTCGCACACGCACACGAACAGGCAAACACACACACAGACACGCTCTCAGAGCAATGGAATAATAACAACAACAATAACAATCAACCGTTAAGCAGGCTCTGGCACTGGCAGACAGCTCCAAATGCGCACGCAGCTGCTGCACAACTGTCACTGACTGACTCGGCCACCCACCAAACGGTTTATATTACAGTTAACATCAAAGCAGGCACAGCGAACCAGCAGCCAGCCAGGCCCAAAAGCAAGCCGCTGGCGCTGGCGATGTGTGCGTGCAGCTGGACTATCGCAAAATTGGGAAATCATCGAGGTGGCTGCATGGGGCACACTGGGACGGAGACTTCAAACATGTAAAAAAAAAAAAAAAATTAACTTTACTCAGCCGTAACCGAATGCCTTATTCCAGCTGATATACCAAACCACAAACTAAATGGGCATCCCTTTGAAAATGCTGAGCCTTACCGAAAACCACAAAGCAAATCGGCTCGGTTCAAAACACTCATGTCCTTATCAGTCCTTATCGATGACCGATAAATGTAGCTGCCAACCATTTTAAGACATCTTTTGCAATTGCCCACCAACCTCTTAATATGCCTAGAAGAAGAAAATCGCAACCCCCGGAATTTTTGAATTTGTATGTTTTATTCTTTTTGTTTTCGAAAAGATCTGCTTACCAAATTAGTTTAATAATTGTTCTCCAATCTTGAAAATCCCATTACAAGGTTAAACGAGAACGTAAGTTAAAGTCCGCCCTGCCCGAAACTCAGGGGAATTAATGTTTAATAGCCTTCCCTTATGTTAATTAAAAGAGCAATAACATAATTGCGAACATAGCTACGTTATGTTAGCAAACAGCGCATGCGGCGCAGAAAAGTATGCAACGTTTTTATAAGCAGTAATGAGTTTAGCTTCCTTGGAAGGCAGGAACTCTCCTGTGGTTATGGGAACGTAAGTAGTAAGACGATCCTGGCTTAATGCTTCTCCAGTCGACTCACACCTCCCTGTAGTAACCCCTGGGAATAGAGCGATGCACCCGCAAAGCTGCTCACACCCTGGGACAAATGGAGGTCGAGAAGTTGAGGTTGTTCACAACTGTAAACAACTTATGCAATGATACACCAAAAAGATCATGGATGCCTATACAGTTACGGTTTTATGAATGTCTTTTTGGTGTATCATTGCATAAATTGCTTAGAGTTAGACAAACGCTACTTCTTGACCTCGAGCCAGCTAAATTCAATACTATTTAAACATTAGAAAGGTCTTTTATGACTGTCTTAATGACCTTTATACTGTTAACTTGCAGTTTTTACTGGCTCGAGGTTCTGTTATGCTATTGGCATAACTTTACACAGAGGCACACAACACAACAGTGTAAAGTACTAAAACGCATGGCACCGCGTTGTTGTTCGAAACTTAATAAAAATAGTTTCATTTAAAACAACAAAAACTCCTGTTTGTATGCAATTGTGTATACAAACATTTTTGGTCTTCTGCTTCAGACGTGGCAGCCGATGGCTGCTCACTGAGTGGAAAGTCCAATGGAGGCCACACACTTACAAAGGGGAATCGCTGTCTAAGGCTGTCTTTTTGCTGTGTTTCGCGCATGCTGCTTTTGGAATTCCCAAACAGTCGCTGGCATGGAGAAGTTGATCTTTCGATAGACATTTCAGGCTCAAGATCGCTGATAAGTGAGAATTTAAAGCCTCAAGAAACGCGGCCGATCAACCAGAAGACCCTTCTCGATCTCGATCCAGCTAAACTCATTACTAATTAAACATTAGAAAGGTCGCCAAATAAATTACAAGCCTATATAAGAGAAGGCACGCTCTGTAGTTTTATAAACGAATCTAACAAAAGTTTTTTAGTTGTAGTAGAATTGTCATTTATTGTTCCATTTGCTGTACGTCGACCACACTCTCCCAAAAGGAGGGACCGGATGGCGGAAGGGGTGGTAATTCAAAGCGGCAAAGATCTGATGACACTTCCAAGGCCCCGACCAGAAGACTTTCTGGCCAGCTTAAGCTCAAAACCGGAGCTTATGATAGCCATTACCGACCGAAGCAACCCGGAAGGGAAGCTTTCACCCGAAAATTGGCTCATCCTTGAGGGAGTCAACATGCAGGCCATCCACGATGCCATGACACGAGGCGAAGATTTATTCCTAGCTGAGTTTGAGGGCGTCAAGTGGTATAAGGGCTCTAAGGTCGTGGCTTGTGTCAACGAGGAGTCCTTGATATTTCCCACTGACACAATTCACGGCGTTGGTGAACTTTGGCCTGGCGCAAAGATCGACGTCGTACCACCGGACCATTTCCCTGTACGTTCGGTCATGAAGCTATGGATCCCACCTCCAATCCTGGAGGACTGAACCATACTAAACATGATCAAAGGTCAGAACAAGGAGTACGGAACCGACGACTGGACCATCCTGAGAGGGCTGGCGCGCGACAAAGGAAACGGCAATGATCTCTGGATCAGCATTGGTGGGGAATCCAAGAGCCTCATCCTGAAGAAGCAAGGCCAGATGAAGCTTGGACTGGGCTGCCTGCGGGCAATACTTCTGAGCTAGGATGTTAGGTCAACAGAACAATCTAAGCGTGGTGCAGATTAATCTACATCACTCCATGGTACCCTCTGTTGACCTACTACGATTTATGGAGGAGGAGAGGGTTCATGTTGCTCTCGTCCAGGAACCCTGGATCCTAGGTGAAAGGGGTTTGTGGACTGAGTGCTCGCGGATACCATCTCCTCTTCCCCAGAAACGTGGGTAAGCCGAGAACATGTATCGTGGCAAGAACCGAGCTTAACGTGCTTTTCTCTTCTCGTTACAGCGACAAGGACCTCACGGTGGTGACGATCGAGGGAAGGAACGGAAGAAATCTATACCTTGCCTCGGCCTATCTTCCATACGAGGAAAAGCATCAGAGCCTTCATTCGGCACGCGCAGAAAGAGGGCATCGAAGCTATCCTGGGGTACGATGCGAATGCCCACCACTCCATATGGGGTAGTACGGGCATTAACGAACGAGGAGAGGCACTGCTGGACTACATTTTGAGCACAAACCTTATTCTGTGTAACAGGGGAGAACACCCCACTTTCCGGAATAAGGATCGGGCTCAGGTTATAGACACAACCGTAGCGCTAAGCAGAGGCTCTCTGACCGTCGACAACTGGCATGTATCCACCAAGTGCTCCTTTTCGGACCACTACAGGATACGGTTCGAGCTAAAGTAAAATTGTTCCTATAAAACCCTGGAAGGTACAGTTCCATTCCTCCTTGACTTCCTGAATGCTCTGATACTCAGTTTCAAATGACACAACAATTTCGAGCAACATTTGTGTTTGAAGAGTTTTTTTTTTACTATTTGAAGTGTGAGATTAGATATTTTATTAGCAGAAACGTAGCAAAACTTATCATTGCAAGCACGTGTGGCAAGGAATTACAATACCTAATTATATCCGGCTCGAAGGACCATTGGTTGTAAGTTCAAATATAATTGAGTTAAGTTGATAATAAATAATGGATACGCTCCGGTTTCAGTTCTTTGTTAAGCTTCAGCTTACAAAAGCTCAAGAAATTGAAAAAAAATTCGACTTTGGGCAGCTTACTCAAATGTCTCTAATTTAGACGTTTATTCACAGATTTCAACTGACGATGGCTGCTTTGATGCTCAAGAAGACCCAGTACTCAATTCACCCAATTCACCCAATATAACTAAAATTCCTCCAAGTTTTGAAAACAATGTGTAAAAAGAGGTCTCTCAAACGCCGTTTTTCTACACTAAAATTGTTTTTAAAAACTTTAGGGCTAAATTAGAAAGAAAGTCGGTCAAGCCCGACTACAATATACTCTATACCTGTGCTGCCCAACACCGTTGCGGCCGGTGCTGCTCATTATTTTTTTGTTTTCCGTATAGCTCGACAACCGTTCCGAACTTTACCCATTCTTTTGGCGGATCAATAAATAATCTTGATTTCAAAATATGTCTGGAAGGTTCGAACCTTCAATCTATAAAACTGACGGAGATATGACGTTTTTTTCCAAATTGCGGGGGGCGAGAAGGGCGTGGACAAAATGGAAATTAAACTTGATCTGCCTGTAAGTATGAGAAGTTTTTGTCCCATACTTGTCGAACCTTTTCCTTTGGTACAGAGTATAAAAATTATAAAAATTCGACATTTTCGACGACGCTTCTCGAGACTCCTATCTGACAATCGTTGGCAAGGACGCTACCAGATCTGTTCAAAAACAATACTTTTTAACCCCCTAAAATTCTGAAGAAGGTACTCTTTCCGCGGAGCATTATTTAAGTGAATTGAGCCCAGGGTTGTGGTTTGAGTTAGAGAAGGGCGCGTGAGCGAATATTTCCAACACAACACGACTCTAACACGAATATGTTTTATTTTTTAGATGTTATTAACAAAAATTAAAAAAAATTGAAATATGCTATAAAAAAACTTCAAATAGATCGATAACTCTGTTTCTCTCTCTCGTTTGCTCCTCTCTAACCACACACAAAAAACTATCGTCTAGTTGCGCGTGGGGGGCACAACTTCGCTCAGCCTGTTGCACAGTGGGGCCAGTGTGCTAATCCCACCATATGGTAGGCCACAGTGTGCGCGCACGTACACACGCACACAGGAAGCTGCTCAAGTGGAGCCAACGACCAGCTGGATGGGGGGTTAGATTGGGTTTGCATATTTGCACGCGCAGGCCAAAAGCAAAGCTCGCTGCTGTGTCCTTCAAAGGAGCACTTGAGCACGAAGGCTTTGCCTCACAACAAGTCTGCACACGCCACATAATTTCATTGCATACTTTTGGGAGCCGCGTTATGACGATGGACGATGGGTGGGATGGCATTGGTTAGTTTTACGAGCTCTGCTTTTTCTCTTTGCCGTCAACTAATGTCAAAGCCACAAACGATGGCTTGGTTTCCGTGTCGGGTGGGTGTGGCCGCGTGGAGTAGGCGCATGTGTCCATTTTAAATAAATGCTGACAGCTAAATGAAAATATTTAACGTACGTGCAAACTGCTTGTCGTTGACATTTTGCACGGTCGCCAAGTCCGAGTGTTGACACTGACTGTGTAGCCAGCGGCCTGTTGTTGTTGACAGGATTAGGCATTCAAAGCGTGTCCGTCCGCAACGCACACTCGCCTGCCATAAACGCCAGACAGACGACAATTGTCCTTCGAGTTAGTTGGTGGGAAGGGTGGACACCGAGCTGCTCCTGTCGCCTTGGGCTAGCTGTTTGGCTTAATGAGTCAATGCTGGCAGGCACACTAATGATGGGTGAAAATTGGGTGGATTAGGATGATGGATCTTTTGAGTGTAGAAGATCCTTTTTGGGGCTTTTGCTTGATGAAGAATAAGTAAGTGAAATCAATTTTAACAAAGATTTGGATTAGCGCAATTTGTGGAAACAAAAATACTCTTTTGGACTTGTGTACCCCTTCCAGCAATTCCGCATCAGGAAGGTAAATTTCTTTAACATCAAATGAAGAATTGGTTGGAGGATTTTAAAGAAGTAAGTAACTTTTTGATATCAGCATCGTCAGCTTAGTTTGAATGAGCCTTTTGCATACAGTGCTTAAAGCTACTAACGAGAGCAAGAGCAAAAGCTTCGCGTAGACTAAATTGCTGTGGCAATCTTACATTTAAAAAAATTTACAACAATGAAACTAAAATCTGGGAAATAGCATAGAAATCAGTCCTAAATATAACGCCAAGAGATTCGTATTTATTCCTTTTCCTATAATGAGGTTCTTTAAATTGTTTTTTTTTTGGTTGGTGCACCCTATGAAGGCCCGGAAATGGGTACTTTATATCGCCATTTTATAAAAGTCTGAAGTAAGAATTGTAAAACAGGTTAAGTGTGGCCATTTCTGGCCTTGAAAAGCAGTTACTTGAGTATTTAGCGGTCTTATTGCCATGGAATGTGCTTATGCATTGATTCTGACTTCATATTCCACTTGATTGGGAGTAAAGCTTGTCTTGCCATATTACTATTTTGTATCCTCTTTGGTTTTTTTTCGCAATTTAAGGGTACTGTAAACATACCTTCAGGTGCCGTTTTTTAAAGGATTACAAAAAATTAAACTACACAAAAACTAAGTGATATTTACATGCGGTCTTTTTGAATCGATAGGTAATCGGTAAAATAAAATTTTGAAATTTTTGTTGTTGTATTTCGGAAAATATTTAAAACATAGGCCCTGGTTTTACATGGTTTGTTGAGAACAGATTATGCGAAATTAAAGTGAAAAATAGGGAAAAGTTAACTTCGGCTCGGCCGAAGTTTTGTATACCCTCGCAGTTTGTTTTTCTAAAAAAGACTACTTTTCGGAACTTACTTTTATTCGATCGACCATGTTATGAATCTTAGAAAAGCAAAACAAACTAACAAGTACATTTTTGAAGGCGATTCCATTAAAACAAAAGTTTCACACTACCTCACGACATACTGCAATATTATAGCATCCGATTTGATAAAACTTTTGAAATGTGCCAGTAAAAAATAGAGATACTCAAGCCCAGGCCCCATACAAACGAAGGGAAACAGGATCTGTGGTACGTAAGACCCCAGACATTGACCAACATGACTCCACAAAGCCATATTTTCTTGGTGCTTATCTTAAACGCGGCTCTGAGCTAAGCCATTTTCCATCACCTTGGAGAAAGCCAGAATTGTTCTCTTTCACAAGAATGGAAACCACCACCGCCTTGATTCCTACCGGCCGATTACCTAGTACCACCCTTGGAAAGATCTTCGAGCGCTGTATCCTTCGAAGAATCTGATATTCGATCTATTCGAAAGCCATCCCGATTTCCAATTTGGCTTCCGACTGCATGGAACTCCCAACAATTACATCAGTGGCAACTACATCCTTGAAGGGTATGACGGGAGATACGTAGTGGCAGCTTACCTTGACATCAGCAGGCCTCGATGAGTGTGGACGCAGGTCGCTCAGATAAACTCTTCCGCCCCAACTGTACCTTCTAATCAAGAGCTCCTGACGGACAGAACTTTTGAGGTGCGACGGGCGACACCCAACAAGAACAATTCGTGGTGTACCGATTGGGTCCACGCTATCTCCTATTCACTCACGTGCCTAGGCCTTAGCGTTCCGCTTGAAAACCCCGTTTCTTGCACATTTTTACCGGCCTACTTGCCGAAAACGCCGATGCCCTCAAGTCTTGAATAGGTTTAGCAATTGGGCCGGTAGATGGAATATTGCCATAAACACGGACAAGTTTGTTTTTCTAAATAAGACTACTTTTCGGACCTAACTTTTCTATGGGAGCTATACTATATAGATGTTCGATTTCGACCAAAAATAGTGGAATCTTGGAAAAGCATAAGAAACTAACATGTACATTTTTAAAGGCGATTCCATTTAACACAAAAAAGTTTTCCTCACTGGAACTTCTTTTTCGACCAATCATTCATACTGCAGCTATATGCTATAGTCATCCGATTTTGACAAAACTTTGTAGAATTGTGCGAAAGGTTTGTGGAGACTCTGGACGAGAAAAACTTTAATAAAAATGGATGCATCCTATAGGGCACACTTTTTCCAAGAATCATATAGAAGCGCAAAAAAGGGAGATATATAAAGTGCTGAACTACGATCTTGAACAAAGTAACTATTTTAGTAAGGCATTTATTATCAACCTTCATGGCACGAGGCGAGCTTTTGGGACTAAATTTCATGCCGAATATAACGCGAACCGGTACAAACTGTGCAATTGCCAAAGAAGACATCCACTTCATTGGAAAATGCCCAATTTGACGAGAGCATATTACACTGATGTTAGGCAAGGAGTACTTATCGCCTCATGAGATATTCAGAATGCTTAATGCCGAAGATTGGCTTCAATTAGAAGAACCCTTAAGTCAAGCCCTACTCTACAGAAAAAGAATTGTAAATGGTTTATTATAGAAAATGGATAATCTGTTAAGCCACTGCGAAACACCGATGTTTCGTAACCGAACGATCTGGTATCTGGGAACGACCCGGGAAGCCAGGTGTATTAGTTTGTGACAGCAAAGGCGAAGCGCGCGGAGATCGAGCATTTTATATTTAGTTACCTTTTTCCTTAAAACATAATAATTCACAGGTATTTGTTCATCCAAATCAGTTAGCCTAGACAAAACTCTCAATCCACCTTTGTCATATTTCGTGCTACATGTTTTGATTTTTCTCACTTGATATTCTCTAGTCTCCAAAACAACATCTTAATATATTTTATAAAAAAAAAATTCCAAAAGAAAATATTTTTTTTTCATTTTAACTACAAGAGGTAAAGTATAAACGCGAATTTAATTAACACACTCTTTGGCTTAGATGGTCACTTGCTCTTTTCGGTGCAGTTGTGCGGTTGCTCTCTGACTTTGATGAGAAACTGAACAATTGAACAATCAAGAGCAACTAAAGCTTAACGTGTTCACTTTAACTAATTCAACTGCTCTACACAGCAAAGATCCCAACCAAATGGAATCCAAAAAGGAAGAGTTTGACAAATTATGGGCCGAATTGAAATATTTGAATAGTCAGTCGCTGACTGAAAGCCTTATGTATTCGAATCAAATTTCTTCCACAGAAGGCAGTGCCCAAAAGTCTGAAGCAAATCAAGACTGGAGCTCGATTGGTACTTTTATAGATGGATTGAAGACCAAATTTAAGAACTTGGATCTAAAATCTTATTTGAAGCGATTAATCTGGAACCCTTTGATTTGGATACTAATAATTATGGCAATAGTGGTGTCTTTGTGGGCGTATAAATATGGAGAGCCCAAGGAGCGCATTAACGACGCAGCAGAGAAACTCTTTGAGGACCGCACACAGAACCGTTCCTGGTTCTCGATTGTATGGAATAGCTGGCTGAAATGATAAATCTTAAATAAAATCCGTAATGCCCAGTTTCGCTAACCTGGGTCGATATTTGTGGGAGCTTTAGGCAGATTAAGGTCGTAAGTGTTTGCTTGGAATGGTACACCCTCTTGAGGCCCGGAAATGAGTAGTTTATGTCCGGATTTTGGAAAAAATGGTAGTTGGAGGTGTGTTTTTGAGAAGCTACACTTTAATTTGGTACCGATATTAGAAGAAGCCTGGCTAAAGGAGTATAATAGAGGTTTCAAGGAATCCTTAACGTCTATTTTCTTTAACGTACATACAAAATTGTCGAACTAATCGACTGAGGAAGGTTCAGAGTGGTTTTTTGGGGTAGTAATTGACCCGTAAAGCTACCTCAGATCCCGAGACAGGTCATCTTTGCGTTAAGTCTCTTAGCGTTCTTGTCTTTAATTTGCACTTCAATTCTGTACATTGGCTGGCGATAGAGTGATCTAGTCACTTCTCTTTGAGCATACTCGTTGCAGTTCTTTTACAGAGTAGTTATTACAGATACTTACACACTTGTTTAATTCACGTAATGGCCGACTTACATAAAGTTGGACATCATCGGCGCACAAATGGCCATCATAGCCTATCAGACAATTAGGAAGGTCATTGATATACGCAGAGAAGAGCAGCGGACCAATGACTGAACCTTGAGGGGCACCACAAGTAAAACGTAAGAAATCTGACAAACAGGACCCCGAAACAACAGCTTGTTTTCTGTCACACAAATAGGATTTAATAACCCGCGTTGCGGTTGAGGAAAAGTATCAAATGCCTTGCTAAGATCGCGCAAGGCTAATAATGTGACATTGTTTTTGTCCACCTGCCTTTGGATATCTTCAACTATCTTTAAAATGGCTGTTGTGCAGTTTCTGAACTTTTGATAACCTGATTGTAGTTGGCATAACAACGAATTGGATGAAAAAAATAGGGGAAAGTTAAATTCGGCTCGGCTGAAGTTTTGTATAACCTTGCAGTGTGATTTTCTAAATAAGACTACTTTTCGGACCTTACTTTTCTATGGGAGCTATACTATATAGATGTCTGATTTCGACCAAGCTTAATGCAATCCTGGAAATGCATTACAAACTGTTAATTGCGAAATTTGGAGGCGATCCCAATTAAAACAAAAAAGTTTTTCTCACTAAAACTTCTTTTTCTACCGATCATTCATACTGCAGCTATATGCTATAGTCATCCGATTTTGACAAAACTTTGTAGAATTGTGTAAAAGTATATAAAATAAATATATGCCAATGTGAGGTACGTTTCTATTGAAAACAAAAATGTTTTTCTCACAAAAACTTGTTTTTCGATCGATCGTTTCTATGTGAGCTATATGCTATAGTCATTCAATTTTGACCAAAATTTGTAGAATTGTGTGGGAGCATAATACATGACAATTTTGAGGACATTTCCATTAAAAACAAAAAAGTTTTTCAAACTAAGACTACTTTTCAGACTCAACTTTTCTATGACAGCTATACTATATAGATGTCCGATTTCGACCAAAATTGGTGGAATCATGTAAAAACATAGCAAACTAAGAAATACAAACATTTAAAATTTTTCTCACTAAAACTAGTTTTTCGTTTTCGACCGCACAGCTATATGCTAAGTCATCCAATCCGCCCGGTTCCGACAAAGAGTATATGTACCAAAACACTTGGTGCAAAGTTTGGTGAAGATAGCTTTCAAACTGACGGAGGAGATTGCATAAAAACAGACAGACGGACAGGGCTAAATCAACTAAGCTAGTCGTGCTGATCAAGAATATAAATATATTCTTTATGTGGTCGGAGATGCTGCCTTCAATGCGTTACAAACATCCGGACAATTTTATAATACCCTCTTCAAGTGTATAAAAATAGAAAACAATCATTAAGCTAGATTTTTATTATAAAACTCAGCAGAGAATCATTATGACTTGAGTAAAACAAATAATGATTATCATGAGTTTTATTATTTTTGTCAAAAATATTACTCAAGCCACGATTACGGCTAGTGCATAATAGTGTTGTGAAACCCATCGATAGCACTATCGATAGTTGTAAATTTAGCCAACCATCGATTGTTGGAACCCACTGTCGATACTATCGGAGCAGAAAGTTGAGCATTTCTAGAAACGTTGTAAGTGCGTGGAACCTTTTAAAGAGAAGTCATAATTTGCACAACATGATGTTTTTAAAACTGGACTGCATTCTGGAAATACATGTAAAATGCATGATAATTGTTCAATGTTTTAAGAGTAGCGATACACAGAATCAGAAGAACACCCAAGAAGGTCAATTGGTCTGCAATGTGCTTCTTGAAAGAACAAATACCACACTTTAATTTTCCTCGTTACATGCTCCGGTATCATGATACGTTAAATTGGCTATCAAGCTATCATTGGAAATGTAAATTGATTAGGGAGCAAGTTCTTCTGCTGAACGGTCATTATTTTAAACAAAATATCGCTTTTGAAGACGGGAAATGTAAGCCGTATATTATTGTTAAACATAAACATAAATATTTGTATT